>JADZMA010001295.1:0-21923 GCA_020796225.1 Arion vulgaris
GATCTACGGTACACAGATGCGTTGTTCTAAAAATACATTATGGTAACATTGAAATATCGTGAGTTTCACGAATTCCGTGCACCTAACCCGATCGACTTTGAAAGCGGAAAGCATGTGATTATAATTGGGATACCATTGTATAGTTATAGGCGTATCTCGCTATTTGTATAAAGCTATTGTATAATATTTGTTGGCTTATCAAAACTGACATTGATATCACATTCATAATGAGTCTGAAGTGCACATTTATAACAATGCAGAAGGTTACAGTTTTACTATACCAACACTTCGTAGAATCTAGAGAGGGCATCTATATTGCGATATTCATAACCCTGAAAGCAGCGAACTGGCGCTTGGTCTGAATAAGAATCCTTTTCCCGATGGATTAAACAGGACACAAAGTGCACTAATGTCAAGCAAGGAAGGAAAAGATCAATTGACGACTTTGACATAGATGTCATAAGACAGGAGCTCTTGAAAATGTTTGCGACAAATCAACTTGTTACTCTCAGGAAACTGAAATTAAAACTGCAATCAGTTTGCAGCATAGACATTTCTAAAAGTACTCTATGAAAAATTGTAAGAGCCGCGGCTTCACCTTCAGAAAAACTATAGGCGGCAGGAATATTATTTGTGAAAGCCACATTTAATTGCTGCCCGAGTAAATACCTGAGGCAGATCCGTGAGCGGCGGAGGCAAGGCTATGATATTGTATATTTGGACGAATCCTGGGTCAATGCTCACCACACCCAATGCTAAAGAATGGCAATCAGTAGACGGTGAACAGAAAGAAAAATACCAAGCAGCAAAGGCCAGCGTATTATACTAACACATGCAGGAAGCAGTGAAGAAGGTCTTGTCCATGACGCTGGACTTATTTTCCAATCAAAAGTACCGGCGGTAGGGACTTACCACACAGAAATGAATGGACATATTTTCAGGCACTGGATGGAGAAAGATCTACTTCAAATTCTAAACAGACCATCATGCTAGGTAATGGATAATGCATCCTATCACAACGCAGTATCAGCGGAAGACAAAGTACCAACTGCATCAAATACAAAAGATCAAATTAGGACTTGGCTTGCTAAGGAAAATGTCCTTCGATGATACATATTTGAAACCCGAGTTGTTGCACCTGGTGAGGATGACAAATAAGACAAAGGTGTTTCATATTGACAAAATCATTGCGGAATACGGCCACACGTCTTTGCGACTACCTCCATATCATGCTCACCTCAATCCGATAGAGCTTGTCTGGGCTAAAGTAAAGGGCAAGTTGCCGAACAGAACAGGGCGTTTAAAATGTGTGATGTTGAAGTTCTGACACGTGAGTCCTTCTCAATGATAGACATGCAGTTCTGGAAGAAGTGTGTTGAACATGTGCTCGAGGAAGGCGAGTACTGGCACCGAGATGGATTACAATTTGTCAGCCAGTAACAATTATCAACCTCATGGAATCGTCAGATTCGGGATGATACAAATCATATTTTGATTACAGACTGAGAAATAGCAAGGTATACATTTCCATATCCAAATGCGTCTACCATCATACAATTTGTGGTGAAGTTAAGACACCCTGGGGTATAATGGTGACCGAAGGGGAGGACTAACTGTTGCATATTGTATCCAAGTTCACGATTGCACATAAAGGGCAACACACTTAATTACTTGACCTATCAAGTTAATATGGAGATACACCTATGAATAGAATTGACATGGACAAATTCTAGGGATACTGTAAAATCTAAAATTTGAGCCCCGTATTTGCAATTGTCATAAAAGATCAAAGGAATTCGCGGATGTGCAAAATCCGTAGCATCTATGGACTACTGGTTAGCTTTATTTTAGCGTCATGGATATTCTAAGGCTGCATGCAAAAATCACTGAGATCTAACAGGTAGTTTTAAGAAAATCAATTTCAAAGCGTGCTCACGAATTAATGGACAGACTATAGAAGCAGATCAACAATAGATGCGTTATCAAGTGAAATAATGCTTGAAGCAGATCAACAATATATGCAGTTATCAAGTGAGAAATAATGCTAGAAGCAGATCAACAATAATGCAGTTATCAAAGTGAGAAATAATGCTAGAAGCAGATCAACAATATATGCAGTTATCAAGTGAAATAATGCTAAGCAGATCAACAATAGATGCAGTTATCAAGTGAGAAATAATGCTGAACAGATCAACAATAGATGCGTTATCAAGTGAGAAATAATGCTGAAGCAGATCAACAATAGATGCAGTTATCAAATGAGAAATAATGCTAGAAGCAGATCAACAACAGATGCAGTTATCAAGTGAGAAATAATGCTAGAAGCAGATCAGCAATATATGCGGTTATCAGAGTGAGAAATAATGCTAGGAAAAGCAGATCAGCAATAGATGCAGTTATCAAGTGAAATAATGCTAGAAGCAGATCAACAATAGATGCAGTTATCAAGTGAGAAATAATGCTAGAAGCAGATCAACAATAGATGCAGTTATCAAGTGAGAAATAATGCTAGAAGCAGATCAACAATATATGCAGTTATCAAGTGAGAAATAATGCTAGAAGCAGATCAACAATAGATGAGTTATCAAGTGAGAAATAATGCTAGAAGCAGATCAGCAATAGATGCGTTATCAAGTGAAATAATAGCTAGAAGCAGATCAGCAATAGATGCGGTTATCAAGTGAGAAATAATGCTAGAAGCAGATCAACAATAGATGCCGTTATCAAGTGAGAAATAATGCTAGAACAGATCAGCAATAGATGCAGTTATCAAGTGAGAAATAATGCTAGAAGCAGATCAACAATATATGCAGTTATCAAGTGAAATAATGCTGAAGCAGATCAACAATAGATGCAGTTATCAAGTGAGAAATAATGCTAGAAGCAGATCAACAATATATTCAGTTATCAAGTGAGAAATAATGCTTGAAGCAGATCAACAATATATGCAGTTATCAAGTGAGAAATAATGCTAGAAGCAGATCAACAATATATGCAGTTATCAAGTGAGAAATAATGCTAGAAGCAGATCAACAATATATGCAGTTATCAAGTGAGAAATAATGCTAGAAGCAGATCAACAATAGATGCAGTTATCAAGTGAGAAATAATGCTAGAAGCAGATCAACAATAGATACAGTTATCAAGTGAGAAATAATACTAGAAGCAGATCAACAATAGATGCAGTTATCAAATGAGAAATAATGCTGAAGCAGATCAGCAAAGCAGATGCCCAGATGTTATCAAGTGAGAAATAATGCTAGAAGCAGATCAGCAATATATGCGGTTATCAGTAGAAATAATGCTAGAAGCAGATCAACAATAGATGCAGTTATCAAGTGAGAAATAATGCTAGAAGCAGATCAACAATAGATGCAGTTATCAAGTGAGAAATAATACTAGAAGCAGATCAACAATAGATGCAGTTATCAAGTGAAATAATGCTGAAGCAGATCAACAATATATGCAGTTATCAAGTGAGAAATAATGCTAGAAGCAGATCAACAATAGATGCAGTTATCAAGTGAAAATAATGCTGAAAGCAGATCAACAATAGATGCGGTTATCAAGTGAGAAATAATGCTAGAAGCAGATCAACAATAGATGCGTTATCAAGTAGAAATAATGCTAGAAGCAGATCAACAATAGATGCGGTTATCAAGTGAAATAATGCTAGAAGCAGATCAACAATAGATGCAGTTATCAAGTGAGAAATAATGCTAGAAGCAGATCAACAATATATGCAGTTATCAAGTGAGAAATAATGCTAGAAGCAGATCAACAATATATGCAGTTATCAAGTGAGAAATAATGCTAGAAGCAGATCAACAATATATGCGGTTATCAAGTGATAATGCTAGAAGCAGATCAACAATAGATGCAGTTATCAAGTAAGAAATAATGCTAGAAGCAGATCAACAATATATGCAGTTATCAAGTGAGAAATAATGCTAGAAGCAGATCAGCAATAGATGCGGTTATCAAGTAAATAATACTAAAAGCAGATCAACTAATGATACGGTTATCAAGTGAAATAATGCTAGAAGCAGATCAGCAATAGATGCACGGTTATCGGTGGAAATAATGCTAGAAGCAGATCAACAATAGATGCGGTTATCAAGTGAAATAATGCTGAAGCAGATCAAGCAATAGATACAGTTATCAAGTGAAATAATACTAGAAGCAGATCAACAATATATGCAGTTATCAAGTGAGAAATAATGCTAGAAGCAGATCAACAATATATGCAGTTATCAAGTGAGAAATAATGCTAGAAGCAGATCAATAATAGATGCAGATATCAAGTGAGAAATAATGGTGAAACATGTAAAAATAAAGTACTACAATTTTACAAAGTACAAAAACAATACACAGCGACATTTCAACCAAAAGGCCTTTATCAAGCAAAGGATACAACAGAAGGAAAGTTTCTCTGAAGTCAGAGAAGGCACACCTGTATGGCAGAGGACACTGATAATAAGGAAAGCATTCCTTCATGCAAAAATCGTCAGATGGGCCACACAGATGCCTGACTATGCCTGAATTCAGAAATAGGGGAAGACTGCAGTAAAACTTAGTGACCCTGTGGCTACCCATTTCGGTGATACTGGCCATTCGGAGCTTGCGATGTCCAGGTCACGGCCATCCGATCATGTTCCTCTGATGATCGTGGTCGTTGCTCTGGAAGTCGGTTGATTTCTTTGTGTGGTGCCTTGCTGACCACCTGTGGGCTCAGCGTATTACATTCTTATGCTTCTTGGTGCTTTCTCTTCCCATGCTTTGTGATCTCTATGGGTATATGTTGCATGTATTACATTCTTATGCTTCTTAGTGCTTTCTCTTCCCATGCTTTATGGTCTATATGGGTATGTGTTGCATGTATTCAAGTTATATATTTGCTAGATGTTTCATTGTTTCTTTTCTATTTCTAGTTTTATGTGTGTTTTTTTGTGTTACATTTATTTCGTTATTGTTTTGTTCCAGATTTTTCCTTAGATGCGTTGGTATTTGGTGGTCATTTGTGTTTCATTTTAATTTGTCACTCCTGTTTGTTCGTTTGCTTGATGAGGGCCTTGTTGGTCGGCGTTACTGTTTATAATGCTATTTATGTATTTTGAAAACTATAGTACTTTGTTTATGCGTGTTTCACTATTTGCCTGAATTCACAGCGGTCAAGCGAAACAGAAACAAAAGAAATTGAGACTTCCTATACGTGAACATATACATATCAGTCAGACAATCAATTCCAAACGGTCCTATAATGAAATATGTCAATAATTGATAAATAAATAAAGACAAATGTGAAGAATCATCTGATCAAATAAGTCTCAGTACTATTGTAGGATAAGCTCTGTGAAGATAATGACAACATGAAACAGATGACTGTGTTTTATTGAAACATATTTCAGTTCATTTCTAAGAGTGAACAATGATAAAGAAGAAATGACTGTTAGAAATTGTTAGTTTCATTGTTAGGGGGGTTCATTTTCCCAACTCTGTACCAAGATCATGTACAGTCAACTTTTATTAGGGGGTTCATTTTCTCAACTCTGTGCAAAATCATAGAAAGACATGTACAGTCAACTTTTGTTAGGGGGTTCATTTTCTCAACTCTGTACCAAAATCATGAAAGACATGTACAGTCAACTTTTATTAGGGGGTGTTCATTTTCTCAACTCTGTACCAAAATCATGAAAGACATGTACAGTCAACTTTTGTTAGGGGGGTTCATTTTCTCAACTCTGTACCAAAATCATGAAAGACATGTACAGTCAACTTTTGTTAGGGGGGTTCATTTTCTCCACTCTGTACCAAAATCATGAAAGACATGTACAGTCAACTTTTTTAGGGGGTTCATTTTCTCAACTCTGTACCAAAATCATGAAGATGTACAGTCAACTTTTGTTAGGGGTTCATTTCTCCACTCTGTCAAAATCATGAAAGACATGTACAGTCAACTTTTGTTAGGGGGGTTCATTTTCTCAACTCTGTACCAAAATCATGAAAGACATGTACAGTCAACTTTTTGTTAGAGGGGTTCATTTTCTCAACTCTGTGCCAAAATCATGAAAGACATGTACAGTCAACTTTTGTTAGGGGTTCATTTCTCAACTCTGTACCAAATCATGAAAGAACATGTACAGTCAACTTTTATTAGGGGTGTTCATTTTCTCAACTCTGTACCAAAATCATGAAAGACATGTACAGTCAACTTTTGTTAGGGGGTGTTCATTTTCTCCACTCTGTACCAAAATCATGAAAGACATGTACAGTCAACTTTTGTTAGGGGGTGTTCATTTTCTCAACTCTGTACCAAAATCATAGAAGACATGTACAGTCACTTTTGTTAGGGGGTTCATTTTCTCAACTCTGTGACCAAAATCATGAAAGACATGTACAGTCAACTTTTATTAGGGGGTGTTCATTTTCTCAACTCTGTACCAAAATCATGAAAGACATGTACAGTCAACTTTTGTTAGGGAGTTCATTTTCTCAACTCTGTACCAAAATCATGAAAGACATGTACAGTCAACTTTTGTTAGGGGGTGTTCATTTTCTCAACTCTGTACCAAAATCATGTACAGTCAACTTTTTTAGGCGATTCATTTTCTCAACTCTGTACCAAAATCATTACAGTCAACTTTTTGTTAGGGGGTTCATTTCTCAACTCTGTACCAAAATCATGAAAGACATGTACAGTCAACTTTGTTGAGTGGTTGTTGGTTATTTTCTCAACTCTGTCCAAAATCATGAAAGACATGTACAGTCAACTTTTATTAGGGGGTGTTCATTTTCTCAACTCTGTACCAAAATCATGAAAGACATGTACAGTCAACTTTTGTTAGGGGGGTTCATTTTCTCAACTCTGTACCAAAATCATGTACAGTCAACTTTTGTTAGGGCAATTCATTTTCTCAACTCTGTACCAAATCATGTACAGTCAACTTTTGTTGGGGGGTGTTCATTTTCTCCACTCTGTACCAAAATCATGAAAGACATGTACAGTCCACTTTTTGTTAGGGGGTTCATTTTCTCAACTCTGTACCAAAATCATGAAAGACATGTACAGTCAACTTTTGTTAGGGGGTGTTCATTTTCTCAACTCTGTACCAAAATCATGAAAGACATGTACAGTCAACTTTTATTAGGGGGTGTTCATTTTCTCAACTCTGTACCAAAATCATGAAAGACATGTACAGTCAACTTTTGTTAGAGGTTCATTTCTCAACTCTGTACCAAAATCATGAAAGACATGTACAGTCAACTTTTATTAGGGGGTGTTCATTTTCTCAACTCTGTACCAAAATCATGAAAGACATGTACAGTCAACTTTTGTTAGGGGGTGTTCATTTTCTCAACTCTGTACCAAAATCATGAAAGACATGTACAGTCAACTTTTGTTAGGGGGGTTCATTTTCTCAACTCTGTACCAAAATCATGTACAGTCAACTTTTTAGGGCGATTCATTTTCTCAACTCTGTACCAAAATCATGTACAGTCAACTTTTGTTAGGGGGGGTTCATTTTCTCAACTCTGTACCAAAATCATGAAAGACATGTACAGTCCACTTTGTTAGGGGGTTCATTTTCTCAACTCTGTACCAAAATCATGAAAGACATGTACAGTCAACTTTTGTTAGGGGGTGTTCATTTTCTCAACTCTGTACCAAAATCATGAAAGACATGTACAGTCAACTTTTATTAGGAGTGTTCATTTTCTCAACTCTGTACCAAATCATAGAAAGACATTACAGTCAACTTTTGTTAGGAGGTTCATTTTCTCAACTCTGTACCAAAATCATGAAAACATGTACAGTCAACTTTATTAGGGGTGTTCATTTTCTCAACTCTGTACCAAAATCATGAAAGACATGTACAGTCAACTTTTGTAGGGGGTTCATTTCTCAACTCTGTACCAAAATCATGAAAGACATGTACAGTCAACTTTTGTTAGGGGGTGTTCATTTTCTCAACTCTGTACCAAAATCATGTACAGTCAACTTTTTAGGCGATTCATTTCTCAACTCTGTACCAAATCATGTACAGTCAACTTTGTTAGGGGGGGTTCATTTCTCCAACTCTGTACCAAAATCATGAAGACATGTACAGTCAATTTTTGTTGGGGGGTGGTTGTTGGTTCATTTTCTCAACTCTGTACCAAAATCATGAAAGAACATGTACAGTCAACTTTTGTTAGGGGTGTTCATTTTCTCCACTCTGTACCAAAATCATGAAAGACATGTACAGTCAACTTTTGTTAGGGGGTGTTCATTTTCTCAACTCTGTACCAAAATCATGAAAGACATGTACAGTCAACTTTTGTTAGGGGGTGTTCATTTTCTCAACTCTGTACCAAAATCATGAAAGACATGTACAGTCAACTTTTATTAGGGGTGTTCATTTCTCAACTCTGTACCAAAATCATGAAAGACATGTACAGTCAACTTTTGTTAGGGGGTGTTCATTTTCTCAACTCTGTACCAAAATCATGTACAGTCAACTTTTGTTAGGGGCGATTCATTTTCTCAACTCTGTACCAAAATCATGTACAGTCAACTTTTGTTAGGGGGTGTTCATTTTCTCCACTCTGTACCAAAATCATGAAAGACATGTACAGTCCACTTTTGTTAGGAGGTTCATTTTCTCAACTCTGTACCAAAATCATGAAAGACATGTACAGTCAACTTTTGTTAGGGGGGGTTCATTTTCTCAACTCTGTACCAAAATCATGAGAGACATGTACAGTCAACTTTTATTAGGGGGTGTTCATTTTCTCAACTCTGTACCAAAATCATGAAAGACATGTACAGTCAACTTTTGTTAGGGGTTCATTTCTCAACTCTGTACCAATCATGAAGCATGTACAGTCCTTTTGTTAGGGGTTCATTTTCTCAACTCTGTACCAAAATCATGAGAGACATGTACAGTCAACTTTTGTTAGGACAGATTGAGAAACTTAATCAAGGTTTATTCTCTTTTAAATTCCGGATACAAGTCAGATTGGACAGAGGGTCAAGGTGTATATGGACAACGCCGGACTAGGATCAGTGAGCTGGCACTAATCAGATCTACCCACCTCCACCTGGTGACCCTGGTAACAGAAACCGATCTTGTCTGGCTAGCGAGTAGGGATCGAGGGAGAGCTACTTTGGTACAAGTAGAGATGCAGATGTAGTCATGTTGGATGAGGTCTGCTCGCAACACAGATGAGCGGAATCCCAGAGTGACTATGTCGCATCTCCCGGCCGATGAGAAAAGCTGAGCGGATAAACAAAAGATGAGGGTGCATCAGAGAAGAAACATGGGCCACGTGGGGCAAAACTGAAGGTGGGACTCCGAGTTGAGTTATGCCTGGGCCCATATGGAGCGAAACTTCGCAGCCCTGAGGTGGGGCCGAACAAATAAACATAAAGGGATGAGAGGTGCATTCAAAGTAGAGACGTAGGCCCACATGGGGCGAAACTCAAAGCTATGAGTGGGGACCGGAGTCAGTTGCGCGTGGGCCCATAAGTGAAACTCAGAAGGCAGGTGGGGCCGGGTTGGGCTCCATGCCCGGAACCTAGAGGCATGATGAATGTGAGCACGGTGAGAACTATGACACGGTGGGCAGGCACCAAAGCAAGCATGGAGGTGAGCGGACCACCCAAATGTGCAGAAAAACTGGAAAGCCCAGCAGAGCTTGAATCAGTGCTGTTTCCCTCGTGAGCAACTACTACTGGCTTGTAGTTAGTTGGGGACAATCAAAGGCTAGCGGAGTAACCGTGCACAAAACTAGGCAGAGTAAAACAAGTAGTCCATAAAGACAGAGAACCTGGGCAGATGACGCTCAACAACCGGAAGGTAGGTTGTCTAAGGGTAGCTACCTAAAAAAAGCAACCTGCTGTCTTGCAGGTAGGCTGAGGACAGTCAAGGCTGCGGAAGCGAACCCAGTAGCGCTGGTTGAAATCGGACACGTCTGAAGGACAGGCACCAGAGCTTCAAGTGTACTGAAGATGTGGCGTAAAACAAGCGTTCTTGGCAAGGCTGTTTATATCACAATAAGAATGATAAAAATGGCAGGAAAATACGATCTGAGCAGACCTGACAAACATTTCCTTGTTAATGAGAGGCAACTAGATATGACACTTACCTATGAGCTTTGGCGACCTCCTGAGACCAGTTCTTGCCAGAAGAAGCAAGAATCCTCTTACACAAGTATTGGTCAGCCTCGCTGTAACGGAACTCCTTGCCTGTTTCAAACTGACCCCAGATAACTTGTGCCTGTAGACCTGCCAGTTGCAAACCAACCTTATCTGAGACACTGTACTCATCACACTGAAAGTAGATCACATGTAAGGTGGAGGAGAAGGGAACAGGACATCATTTTCAATATATATCTTAGATGATCTAATAATACAACAACACGTGGATCAATTATGGCAATATATAAACATGTGAATCAATTGTCTAGGCTCTTTCTGGTCTTCTTCTGTTCTTCCATAATTTACTTAATTATAGAAGTGTTGGAGGGAAGATGTAATGGTCTTGTGTGTGCTTGTTCGAAGGCACTTTGTAAGCTGATATTCATTTTCTTAAGGCTGTTCTTGATGCTGTCGGATATCTTTTGCGTGATCTCCCTCTTGCTCTGTATTCGTTATAATTTTTCAGTATGGTTCTCTGTGGTAGTCGATATCTGGGCATTCTTGTCAGGTGTATGGAACAAATGCATACAACTCTTCCTTACTTTCTCACTTCCCCGCTTCCCAACTCTCTTCAGGTATATCCTGTAGCAGTAGTCAAATGAAGTCATAAATAGCTGACATCTAATGTTATAGCTAAGCTGATAAGTCTTCTTCTTCTAACACTCTACATCAACTACTTGTTAACCACTCTCTGTGTGATTTGTATGAGGTTTGAGCCTAAGAGTGATTGTACGTTGTGCCAGTTATGCACCTACAAGTAGGCCAGTATATCCGATTCTTATTTACTAGCGTAGCTTCCTGAGTCTACATCAGTTGCCACTATGACATGCCTTGTGGGTCTGCGGTACTATTTTGTTTCCTTGCTAGCCTGTTATTCCACGGACCACAGCTGATAAGTGATATTGTGCAGAGTTGACAAGTGATGTCAGGTGACATGTGATGAAAGCTGAAAGTGATTTTCGACCAATATTACAAGTGCTATTGTACCCAAAAACAAATGGGATGCCACAGGTTGTCCTAGACGGTGGGATGTAAAAATATGACATCTGATGATGTTGTAGAAAGCTATAGATAAAACTAGTGTTTACCTTGACTACTTTGTGGACTGCTTCAGCCACAGTAGGTGGTATTCAATGGGATCACTAGAATGTCATGGACATGTCTGTGAACTACTTCCTGAGTACCAGTCTGGAATCTGCTCCTCAGTGCCATCTTTGGACCTTTCTTAGATATTGTTTCATATGCACTCGGCTGAGTTGACAAGCAGTCATTGCTGGAAGGAATCATAAGTGGTCACTATTAGTGGTCAGTACACCTTGAAAGATAATAATTAAAACAAGAAGTTCCCCTTATTTTGGTATACCTTGAAAGCTAAAATATTAAAACAAGAAATAAGATATAAATATCAAAAGTATCATCATTAAATAGCTTGTCCTGAGCAGAACTTTGCCACCCCAACAGTCCTCGTGAATTTCTCTCTTTCATAGGCCAGATGTCCTGCCTCTGCAACCGTCATGTTCAAACATTAGTTAAATCCTGAATCCATCTTCTTCGTGGTCTTCCAAATCTTCTCTTTGCCTCCTTCCATGATACAAAGTATAGGAACATAATATTTGCTGTTATTAATTATACTTGAAAAAAAACTAACTTGACTATGTGACTAGATATTTTATATTTGCTATATAGTTTTACTGTATTATATCATCAGTTGTGCTCACTGGTTCAATTATTTTCTTCATGGCATATCTTTCTTAACATACTGGCATGTGCACACATACACAAAGTGAGACGACAGAATGTGAGAGATGTTCCATCAGTATAAAGTCTCCTGCTGACTGCATGCATAATCGTGTCTCACTTCCTGAACGTTGTTGATTAATTATGAGGATAAACTATTCCAGACCATCTCTTCCTTTATATCTTGCAAACACAACTTTATTCTCATAACCAGTTAATTCTCTCTCACTCTTTGATTGAGAGAGAAGATGGTTACATATATACAAATACAAGAGATATTCCCAGTTAGTAAGACAACAATCAGCCATGTAGCAGAGATGATTAGTGTTAATACTTACCCCTCCCACTTGGCCAGAATGTCTGAGATGTACTCGTAGCTGCGTATAAACCTTTCACTTTCTTTAGTCATCTATGGAAGACATCAATAACAACATGTAGTAGATTCAGCTATACAAGTTGGATTCTCTTTGAAATATAGCCATCTATAAACAAAAACTTGGTCTCCATTTTATGCAAGAGACTTGAGCGAGTTGCCCAAGGTAGAGTGGTATGGAGAAATTACTTGCAGGCCCTATGTAACATATAACGTGCGAGAGGAATATATATGTAGATGAAGTTGGAATTTATATGTGTGTTTATCTGCTCCCAATGTTTCAAGATATCTGGACATCCTACAGACTTGAAATTTGGCAAGATGGTAGCTTTCATAGAAGGAAGATATAAAAATGATAAAACTGGACTATTGGTTCATTTTATATCTTAAATATTAACATAACAAAATTGTCATGAAAAGTAAAACACCGAAAGAGTATCCATGTTATTTAGCCTCTCTTTGGATTTGAATGTTTCCCCTGGAAGCGTTGTCACAGTCACGTTATGCGAATATTTGACCTATTTGAGTTCCCCCCAAAGACGTCGGTAGTTTATTTTGTCATATTTATTGGCATTTGAACACATCTGGTCACTATTCGATAAGTTTATATTCATTTCAATTATTGTTGGTATTGAAGCTTTCCCTTCTTTCTTAGCTTGACTGTTTTACTAGCTTTCCCACTTGACAATCTTTCTTAGTTTGATTGTTTTACAAGCTTTCCCACAATCTTTCTTAGCTTGACTGTTTCTGAGCTTTCCACTTGACAATCTTTCTTAGTTTGACTGTTTACGAGCTTTCCCACTTGACAATCTTTCTTATTTTGACTGTTTTACTAGCTTTCCCACTTGACAATCTTTCTTAGTTTGATTGTTTACTAAGCTTTCCTTGACAATCTTTCTTAGTTTGATTGTTTCTGAGCTTTCCCACTTGACAATCTTTCTTATTTTGACTGTTTTACTAGCTTTCCTACTTGACAATCTTTCTTAGTTTGATTGTTTTACTAGCTTTCCCACATGACAATCTTTCTTAATTTGATTGTTTTACGCTATTCAATACTCTTTTATCAAAGGTATTATTTTGTTCAATGAGCGTAGCATGGAAAACATATTGTTGTTAATGAGAAAGCAGTTGATTTTAAAGTTATCGGTGACATCATGGTACTATCTCTTTAATATGTTCAGTCTTGCCTGTTTTCCCCCATGAGGCCATTACCTTGTAGTGGTGGGGGCTTGCGTGCCTCAATGATCCAGAAAGCTATGCCGGCAGAGCGTTCTGTTCCTGGAAGGGTTACCCATGCGGACAGGTCCAAGGTGAGAGGTCAGACTAAATGTGGCCTCCTGGTTCTCCAGGTTGGGGGTTGGGCGCAGTGCTAACAACTCTGCCCCATAAAAAGAAAAAATGTTACAGAAACTTCAAAAGGAAAAAATGCTCTGATGTCAGCGGTCTTGAGACAAGTACCACTGTCAGCATGAACAGTATGGGTGAAAGCCGCAAGAAGCCACGCTGGGAATTCAAATCTGCTGGATGTCAAAACTAAACTAAGAATAGGATTCTGGAACGTCAGAACAATGTTGGACCACAAGACATCACAGGTGGTAAAGGTGCAACACTATAAATTCACATTCTAGGGGTCAGCGAAGTAGATGGACAGGCTTTGGACAGACGACAACTAGAACAGGTGAAACCATCTTATACTCAGGAAGAGCGCGGGAATCATTCAGCAGGGTTGCACTAATAATAGGAAAGGATTGAATAAACATCTTTAGAGTAGCACCCGATTATGAAAGATTGTTGAAAGCCGATTTAATGGGAAACAAGAAGCTAACTATCATTCAATGCTATGCACCCACTAACGAAACCGAAGAAGAGGACAACAACACATTTTATAGAAGGTTACAGGAAATAGTGGACAAGGTTCCAGCTCAGGACGTTTTGTGCATAATGGGAGACCTAAACGCAAAAGTTGGAAACAATAACAGACACAGAGAAGCAATAATGGGGAAAGAGGAATGTGGCACTGCAAATGAAAATGGAGAAATGTTGATCAATTTTTGTCTAGAAAACAGACTGATCATAGGAGGCACATTGTTTCCACACAGGACCATACACAAGTGCACATGGATATCCCCAAATGGAAGAGATGAAAACCAGATGACCACTTTATGATCAACAGTAAATGGCGAAAGACATTACTTGATGTAAGGTGAGAGAGCTGAGCGTGGGCAGCGACCACCTTATGTCGTTACATGATCAGGCTCAAACTCAAGAAAACATATATACAACCCAAAGACAGAACAGAATACTTTAATGTTAACCTATTAAAGACAGAGAGATTGCTACAAAATATATAGTGGAACTAAAGAACAGATTTCAAATCCTGTCAGAGCAGTCAGACACAACACCAACTAAAAGTATCCAAGAAAAATGGAATGCGATCAAAGGCACATATAAAATAGTTAGCAGTAGTGTACTGGGAACCAGAAAAGGACAACAAAAAAGAGTGGATAAGTGGCCAGACCTTAGAATACATCCAAAAGCGAAAAGGAGAAAAAAATCATCAATAGCATTAGATCAGAGCGTCAAAAGATAAGGCAAGAAAAGAATATACAGAACTAACAAAATGGTAAAAAGAAGTGCTAGAACAGACAAGAGACAATTTAGGGAAAAGACAGCAGAAATAGCAGAAAAAGCTGCTAAAGTACATGATCTGCACACACTGTACAAGATTACAAACAATTGTGCGGAGGTAAAGACACAGCCATAACATGCCAGTCAGAAACAGCCTAGGACAACTGTTGAAAAGCAGAGCAGGAGCAGGATATGAGATGGACATCCACTTTGAAGATGTGCTAAACAGACCTGATCCTGAACATCCCCCGGATATCCCACCGGCCGCACAGGATATTGATATAAACCTCAAATTGCCAGAAAAGCAAGAAATAGTAAAAGCTATTGGATCCTTGAGAAACAACAAAGCACCAGGAATGATGAAATGACAGCAGAGCTTTCAAGATCGATCCCATCTTAGCTGCAAACATATTAGAGCCATTGTTTGCAGATATCTGGGAGAAAAAAGAATTGCCTAAGGTTGGACTAGGACTGTGGTGAAATCCCCAGAAAGAGACCTAACAGATTGCAATAACTGGAGAGGAATCACGTTGCTTTCAATCCCAAGTAAGATATTCTGCAAAATTTTCATAATCAAATACAGAAGCAGTAGACAAGTGTCTACGAATGGAGCAAGCAGGATTTAGGAAAGGAAGAGGAACAAATGAACACATATTTACCCTGGGTAACATTTTAGAACAATGTAGTGAGTGGCAAAGGACTATATATATCAACTTCATAGATTTTGAAAGGCATTCGACAGCGTCCACAGAGACAGCCTATGGAAGATACTGAGACAATACGGCGTACGCAGAAGCTTGTCAACATCATAGCCCTCTTCTATAAAGATTTCTCCTGCAACCAAAGAATTCCAGCAAAACATTTCCAGAAAAATCTGGTGTAAGACAGGGATGCGTAATGTCCTCTCTTTTGTTTAGTATTACAATTGACTGGGTGCTAAAAATGCCATAAATCAACAAGCACCAAGAGGAATAAGATGGACCTTCATATGCTTGAGGACCTGGACTTTGCAGACGATATAGCCTTGGTGTCACACAAATATGAACATATACAAGAGAAAAGTACAATACTTCACAGAACGGCAAAGACAGTAGGCCTCAAAACAAACACAGGAAAAACAAAAATAATGACAAACAGTGAAATCCAACAACCAGTAATGTTAGAAAATGAAACACTGGAAAGGTTTGAGCAGTTTACATATCTTGGTAGTGTACTGACACTAAATGGTGGCACAGAGGAAGATATAAAATCACGTCTGAGTAAGGCCAGAACCGCTTTGCCAGAATGAAACCAGTATGGAAGTCCAAAATCTCATAGGACACAAAGCTTAAACTCTAAAAAAGCATTGTTTTGCCAGTTTTGCTCTACGGTTGAGTGTTGGAGGATGACCAAAGGAGATACTAGCAGGCTGTCAGTTTTCCACCACTCTTTGTCTTCGCAGAATCTTAGGAATCTTTTGGCCAGTAAAAATATCCAATAACCAACTATTCCAAGACACAAGACAAGAGGCAATGAATGACATACTCAAAAAGAAAGATGAAATGGCTCGGACATGTTATAGAATGAGACAAGAAATGCCTGCAGATAGCCCTCACTTGGACACCAGGGGGAAAAAAGAAAGAAAGACAGACCACGGACAACATGAGCGCATGATGGAAGAGGAACTGGACCCCCATCTCTGCGTGGGGCTTGCCTGAAGGTTGCACGGGACAGGAGAGCATGAAGTCCTTTCTGAAGCCCCATGTGTCACTAGGCATGGCGGGATTAAGTAAGTAAGTAAGTTGCACTGTTTTGGGACCTATAAATTACTGTGCACAGACAAAGTACATCTACAAAGTATACATACATACACATATATATATATATATACAAACATCTATAGACAAACATCTATAGACGATATGAATTCATGTTACAGTATAAAGCAAAGTCTGTGATCATTCTTTCTTTCAAACATGAAAATTATAGGAGAATAGAGATGGACGAGATGGTGATAGACATGTGCTACATAGAGAGACATCAGTAAGATCTAAACTCAAGCGGGAGCAGTATGGACAGAGTTGATATCAATGCCACAAAAAGTTCATTTGGTGATATGGACAAGTCTCAGACACTAGAACAACTGCAAGAATTATACCATGACATCCATCACATAACATAAGGTCGTTCAGCAGCTGTATAGATCAAAGAGTACTGTTGAAACATCTTGCACACAGTTTTGACATCTCCTACATACAGATGTTATACAATGATAAGCATTTAATCAACGAACCTCGTATAGTGCCCATCCTTCCACTGACTGAGACCAATTTTTTAGCCACTTTAGTGAGAACCTCCTGTGTAGTATCCACTGGATGAAGCCGTACAACTTTAGTTTACCATCCATGAAGAAAACTTTGCATATAATAGGACTTTGTGTCTGAACACTCTGTGAAATATTAAGAGATAAACATGACAAATCCCCACAGAAATATTCACCTAGTAATACTACAAGTAATAGACATGACAAATCCCCACAGAAATATTCACCTAGTAATACTACAAGTAATAGTCATGTCACACAAATATGGAAATATGAAGTAAAGGTAAAACATATAAAAATTAAAGTAATATAGCTCTACAAAGTACAAAAACAAGATACAGAGACGTTTAGACCAAACGGCCTTTATCAAGTAAAAGATACAAAATAAGTGAAGAAATTCAGACTTCCTATAATATGGCAGACATAACATATACAGTCAGACAATAAATTCCTAACAGACTTAATATGATAATAATTTCATTTATTTAATATGACATTCCCAGGTGTAGACCTGTCAATTACTCAATGGTTATTAGAAGTGATAGAAGATCTATGAAATACTGTAATATTAGGCACATAACAAACAATACAACAAGGAATGTTTAATATGACATTCCCAGGTGTAGACCTGTCAATTACTCAATGGTTATTAGAAGTGATAGAAGATCTATGAAATACTGTAATGTTAGGCACATAACAAACAATATAACAAGGGAAAGTTTAATTTAAATCTTGTCACTGACCATTATCTCCACTGTAAAGTGGGTATCTGCGTGTAGTAGCACGTGGTCAGTCAGGTGCTTGTAACACATGATGGCATATCTTCCTCCTACTGGTCAGAGCAACACGCTTGACATATGACAGCAGATACTGAGGGGAGAGATTTGAGATCATTCACAATTTGATCAGTTATAATGTCTGCTAACTCTATTGTAGTTGTAGTACCAGAAAGTGGCATCTCAAAATCAAATAAGATCACAAACTCTAGAACTTTCTCATTCAATTTCTAATTGTAAACTTTTCAACAATTTTTAAACTATTACAAATGAATCTCATGTACACTTGGTTGGAGCATAACTCGTGAGTCCTCTTCTCTCTCTCAGCTCTACATGTGTGATGTAACAAGTGAAGCTCTCTTCAGCTCTACATGTGTAATGTAACAAGTGGCTCTCTCAGCTCTACATTGTAATATAACAGAGCGTGTAACGTACACAAGTGAACTCTCTCTCAGCTCTACATGTGTAATGTAACAAGTGCGCTCTCTCAGCTCTACATGTGTAATGTAACAAGTGAACTACTCTCCCCAGCTCTACAATGTGTGATGTAACAAGTGAACTCTCTCTCAGCTCTACATGTGTAATGTAACAAGTGCGCTCTCTCAGCTCTACCCTGTGTAATAACAAGAGCGTGTAATGTGCTAAGTGAGCTCTCTCTCAGCTCTACATGTGTAATGTAACAAGTGAACTCTCTCTCAGCTCTACATGTGTAATGTAACGTAGAACTCTCTCCCCGCTCTATATTGTAATGTAACAAGTGAACTCTCTTCGCTCTATGTTAATGTAACAAGTGAACTCTCTCAGCTCTACATGTGTAAAGTAACAAATGAGATCTCTCTCAGCTCTACAATGTGTGACGTAACAAGTGAACTCTCTCAGCTTTACAAGTGTGATGTAACAAGTAAACTCTCTCTCAGCTCTACATGTGTAAAGTAACAAATGAGATCTCTCTCAGCTCTACAATGTGTACGTAACAAGTGAACTCTCTCTCTCAGCTCTACAAGTGTGATGTAACAAGTGAACTCTCTCTCTCAGCTCTACAATGTGTGACGTAACAAGTGAACTCTCTCTCAGCTTTATATGTGTAATGTAACAAGTGAACTCTCTCTCAGCTTTATATGTGTAATGTAACAAGTGAACTCTCTCTCAGCTCTACATGTGTAATGTAACAAGTGATCTTCCCTCTCAACTCTACATGTGTATGTAACAATGAATCTCTCTCAGCTCTACAATGTGTGACGTAATGAGTGAACTCTCTCAGCTTTACAAGTGTGATGTAACAGTAAACTCTCTCTCCCGCTCTACATGTAGTGGTAACAAATGAGATCTCTCTCAGCTCTACAATGTGTGACGTAACAAGTGAACTCTCTCTCAGCTCTACAAGTGTGATGTAACAAGTGAACTCTCTCTCAGCTCTACATGTGTAATGTAACAAGTGAGCTCTCTCTCAGCTCTACACATGTGACGTAACAAGTGAGCTGCACTCAGCACCCAGCACAACAAGTGTGACATGAGCGTCAAAATATGTACAAACTAGCCTCTCAGAAAACACCATCAAGGCAAGATACAGAAAGATATTTGAGATTTATTACAGCCAAAGCTTGCACATAGAGATAAGACTTCATCAGATTTGTCCAACTTAAAAATAATGTTACTCATATCATTAATATATCCTCAAAATCAATGTTCTAAAACCTAGTGGATTTATATTCAGCTTTTCCCTGCAGTAATATACATAGATTGAAATGTCACAGTGAGTTCGAGAGAAAGTAATGTGGGAAGGTTATTGTAAGATGAGACTGGGGATGGCCAAAATTATGGTGAGAATAGGACATCAGAAAACTGAAATATAGCGTCGGAGAACTTGCTAAAGACCAAGAGTTTGTTCAGACAGGCTATGATGAAGCGCATGCTACATGATAAGCGTATGGATGTGATTGACTGGAACATTGTAGAAAAATTCATGAAGAAAATGAAATCTTCTGAAATCAAGTGTTGAAGAATATTGATTAAAATTCTGTGACTAAATCAGAGGACACATAGAAACACCCTACATGATCTGAACATCAAGATAGATAGATTTGAAAACAATATCATGTCTACACCCTACATGATCTGAACATCAAGATAGATAGATTTGAAAACAATATCATGTCTACACCCTACATGATCTGAACATCAAGATAGATAGATTTGAAAACAATATCATGTCTACACCCTACATGATCTGAACATCAAGATAGATAATTTGAAACAATATCATGTCTACACCCTACATGATCTGAACATCAAGATAGATAGATTTGAAAACAATATCATGTCTGCACCTACATGATCTGAAAATCAAGATAGATAGATTTGAAAACAATATCATGTCTACACCCTACATGATCTGAACATCAAGATAGATAGATTTGAAAACAATATCATGTATACACCCTACATGATCTGAACATCAAGATAGATAGATTTGAAAACAATATCATGTCTACACCCTACATGATCTGAACATCAAGATAGATAGATTTGAAAACAATATCATGTCTACACCCTACATGATCTGAACATCAAGATAGATAGATTTGAAAACAATATCATGTCTACACCTACATGATCTAAACATCAAGATAGATAGTTTTAAAAACAAAAATTTTGTCTACACCTACATGATCTGAACATCAAGATAGATAGATTTGAAACAATATCATGTCTACACCTACATGATCTGAACATCAAGATGAAGATTTGAAAACAATATCATGTCTACACCCTACATGATCTGAACATCAAGATAGATAAAATTTGAAAACAATATCATGTCTACACCTACATGATCTGAACATCAAGATAGATAGATTTGAAAACAATATCATGTCTACATACATGATCTGAACATCAAGATAGATAGATTTGAAAACAATATCATGTCTACACCCTACATGATCTGAACATCAAGATAGATAGATTTGAAAACAATATCATGTCTCCCCTACATGATCTGAACATCAAGATAGATAGATTTGAACAATATCATGTCTACACCTACATGATCTGAACATCAAGATAGATGATTTGAAAACAATATCATGTCTACCCTACATGATCTGACATCAGATAGATAGATTTGAAAACAATATCATGTCTACCCTACATGATCTGAACATAAAAGATAGATAGATTTGAAACAATATCATGTCTACACCCTACATGATCTGAACATCAAGATAGATAGATTTGAAAACAATATCATGTCTGGGATAAAGAAATTTTTGAGTTACATTCAACATGGTACATATTGTAAAGGGTTTCCATCTGGGATAAGGCGGGGGGTAACTAAGTTGAAGGTGGCATCAATAGAATAAGGGAAATTGAACACATTAATAGATGGCAGGAGAACTGACTACAGATGGAGAACTTTCAGATGGTTGTGATAAAATGGTCATTTTGAATGGACATATGCTACATGAAGAAGATGACCTGGTAGACTACAGTTCCAGCTTTCTGTACTTTAACATTATATTGATTGATTTGATTAACTGCACCATCATCATTGCACTTTGGTGATAACCATGTTCTACAAACTCTTTCTTACAATAAAATCTCAGCTGCATTTCACAACTCTGTAGCACCAGCAAAGATCCCAATGTAATTTTGAAGATAGTGAAGATATTTTGGAGGGAAATTTTTTTTTTAATCTTTTCTAATGAATTTTGCCTGTGCAACAACTTTTCCAACCTGCTCGTCTCAATTTTGAACATTCAGGGTTTCTTTTACGATCTCAAATAGAATGTTATCGTCCATCTCCATTAGGACTAGAAACTCGATCTACCTACACTGAGATCAGGGGTCTCTGGAAAAATATTCTGATGGCTTCAAAGCGAACTGAGTATTTGGAATGAGAGGAAACACTTTTCCTCAACAAGAATC
>JADZMA010001296.1:0-21897 GCA_020796225.1 Arion vulgaris
AAAAAGGGAACTGACAAAGAACAACTAATTTTGGAAAGGGCCCACAAAGAACAACTAATCTATAAAAGGAACTGACATGGCAACTAACCTATGAAAGGAACGACAAAGAACAACTAATCTAGGGAAAGGAACTGACATAAAAACAACTAACCATAAAAGGGCGCATAAAAAATAACTAATTTTGGAAGGGGCTGACAAAGAACAACTAATCTATAAAAGGAACTGTGAACTAACTCCATAAAAGGAACTGACATAAAAACAAACTAATCTATGGGGGGCACATAAAACTAATAACCCAAAAAAGGGGAAAAAAAAGAACTCTAACCTTTGGAAGGGAACTACAAGAACAACTAATTTGAAAGGGCGCAAAAACTCAATCTAGGGAAAGGAAACGACAAAAGAACAACTAATTTTGGAAGGAACACAAAGAACCCAACTAATCTATGAAGGAACTAATAAAAAACCAACTAATCTAAAAAGGGCGACAAAGAACAACTAATCTAGAAAGGAACGCATAAGAACAAACTAATTTTGGAAAGGAACGACAAAGAACCTAATTTGGAAAGGGAACTGACAAAGAACAACTAACTTAAAGGGCGACATAAAACTTACTAATCTATGGAAGGAACTGACAAAGAACTAACTAATTATGAAAGGGAACTGACAAAAAGAACTCTAACCTATGGAAGGAACGACAAAGAACTAATAATCTTAAGGGGGCGACAAAAAAATAACAACCTTGGAAGGCGAAAGAACAACAAATCTAAGGAACTGCAAAAAACCCAACTAATCTATAAAAGAACAATAAAATAATAATCTAGGGAAGGGGAACCATAAGAACAATAATCTATAAAAGGAACTGACATAAGAACTAACTAACCAGGAAGGGCGACAAGAACAACTAATCTTAAAAGGGCGACAAAAAAACCCCTTTAACCTTGGAAGGAATGACAAAGCCAACTAATTTTGAAAGGGAACGACATAAAACAAACCCAACCCTATGGGGGGGAACTAAAAGAACTAACTAATCGGGAAAGGGCGACAAAGCAACAACCCGGGGGAAGGGGGGGAATAAAAACAAAAATCACGGTTTAAGAGCCTGCTTTTTTTCCCTTTTGGCAACATATAGTTGTGAGACAGGGAACTTGACAAAGGGGAGAAAGATCATTAATGTCTTTAATCAAAATGCTATAAAGAGACTTGAATATCTGGAAGAAAAACAAAAACGCTTCTGTTTTGAAAAACCGATATTAAAGAGGTTGGTTTACAAAGCATAAAAAAAGGGAAAATTAAATATTTGGACAATCAAACGACATAGTGCCTAGATAAAAAATTTTGGGGAAGGAATGTGCCGAAGAACAAGGAATGCAAAAAAGAGATGTGAAGATGCCGTTGACGATCTGAGGCTGTTTCCGGCCAACTTGCAAACCAGGTTTTCACTGCCATAGCCGTTCAAAGGGACAAGCTATTGATGATGATATACATTTCTCTCTCTCTCTCTTTCTCCCTTTTTTCCCATCCTTTTTCATATATATACAATTTCGCCCTTCCTTATTTTTCCCCCTTTCCTTCTGTTCCTGTGTCTGGGAATAGTACCCACAATGTTATCTCCGTTGACGGAAACTTTAAAGCAGTAGAATGATTGGGAGCAGCGGTGCTGGTAGTGCACAAAACGGATAAATTAAGTGAGACAGATCAAAATATCCCTGATTCGAATGTCCTTTCGATTGACTGATCGATGATTTAATGAGCGTCGGCAGTACGGGTAGTGGGGGGAAATATGGATGGACAAGCAGGGGAAGGGGGGGGGGACTGGGACTAAATTTCAGACAAAATCGGAAAAAAGAAGGGGTCAAAGGGAACTTGGCACCCCGCGGTAATTTATTTGGGAGACATAGCACAGTAACCCATTTCAATTTTACAATTTTGGGGGTGGATGGACATTTAAAAAGGCAAGGGAGAAACATATATCTGCTTTTTAATATAATGTTTCAGCAGAGTCCTCCGTATATCTTGGAAGAGAAAGAACAAAAAAGATATATCCAAAAAAACTCAAAATCAAAAAGATGGTGATGCTAGAAAAAGAATGAAAAAAAAGAATTTTTGAAATATATAAAAGACACGACCTGTAGATGACAAGGCCTATGGAAGGAGGGATCCAGTAAAAAAAAGACGAGGAAAACCAAGAAGATGGTTAGGGTTTATGATTTCCCTGACAGAGGGAGGAAATTCCTTGGGGGAGAAAATTTTAGGGCCTTGGTGAAAGTTGTGCCAGTCAAGCTACTGATGATGAGGGATGATGATAACTGAGCACACGAATTTTCTCGTCCCTGGGGATACATACAACTGGTCATGTCCAAAATGAGTTAGCTTTACAAAAATCCCAGTTTTCAACCATGTACAATACATGAAATTGGGCCGAAGACCATGCCAAGCAGGTAAATTGAAGAAGCATCAAGGAACTATACTTGGGTATTTGTGTCTTTCACCTCGCAAACACAGTTAATTTATCAGTTGCAATGTTAGAGACAACCCGTGTCATCTGATGTGATAGCAAAAAAAAAGAATAAAGTTGATGGTTTCAACAAATTGTTTATACAACAAAGAATAATGTTGATGGGTTTCAATAAATCTGATTTATATCAAACAAAAATAATGTTGATGGTTTCAGACAAATCTGATGTGATAGTCAACAAAAATAAGTTGATTTTAGACTAAACTGATGGATAGCAACACAAGAATAATGTTGGTTTCAGACTAAACGATGTGATGTCAACACAAGAATAATGTTGATTTTCAGATAAATCATGATAGTCAAACAAGAATAATGTTGATGGTTTCAATAAATTATTTTTATTTTCATTTACTATGTACCATCATCATCCCCCGGGGAATAATCATTTTGTTCCAACTCTTTCATACCCGAAAGATTTCAGTGGAATGCACGAAACAAACCACCTGTGTAATTTTTTTAAAATGGTAAAATTTTAATAGGGAAATTTTTTTTTAATTTTAAATTTTTTATCTGGGAAAGGGGGTTTTTATGCGCCTCTTATCTATTTTCAACCTTTTGAATCATTTAATCTCAATTTGAAAAAGGGATCTCGTTTTTTCATCAATTCCGATGGGACTAGGGAAATCGATTTCATAATTTGGGTCAGGATCTTTTCGAAATATCCTGATAGTTATACGCGGGGAAAGAACGAACAATTGGGAAAAATGCGAGCACTTTTCCCCCAAATACAAGTTTTCCCCATCATTTACAATGGTCCCGTGAATATATTATTTAATACATCTTCCAGCAAAAATCAGCAGAACCGGTTTTAAATAAGCAGGGGGGTCGTTTTTAAGGGGCCCGGGCCCCCCCAAAAAATTTTAAGTGTATGTATTATTTTATAAATTAAAAAAATAACAACCCAAAAACGATTTTTTCCGAAAATGTATGCGGGCCCCCCCAACAAAAATGATCCCAGCCGCCACTGACAGTAAGATACGAAGTCCCAAATTGGTAAAAATGGAGACAATAATCAAAAATTTGAAGTCCTGGATAAACAAACGTACATGGTCTTGTGCCAGATCTGACACCGTGGAAATGCTTATGATCAGGGACATTCATGTTTGTTTGCATTAGGGGGGGTGGGGACCTGTCGTGGCTGATGGAGTCACAACCCGTACAGTCATGTAAACTAAATTTTACTGATCCCGGGACATCTCTAGATTTGTTGTCAGTCTTACACCTGTGTCTTTGTCAGTCAAATATGTCACCTAAAGTTTATTCAAACAATGTTAAGTTGTTTTAAGGTAAGCAGGCCATTTAACAAAATAATAAATAATACAATCAAATAAAGTCATATCAAACTAGTACTTCTTGATAACCACATCTCAGTCCGCTTGTCTGTTGCCGGGCCTAAGGGTAGCAAAGAATAGTAACACTACAACCACAATGATGCTTAAGGGCGACTGAGTAGGGTCTGGGAAAGTACCTAGTAAATAAAAGCCCGAGAAATCGATGCTGCCTACGTAGCGGCCCATAATTGACAAACTTAATCGATCTTAGGCTCGGATTACATCCTCAAAAGATGTGTTTAGAAGTTCGTTAAGCGTTCAAGAGTTGACGGAGCAGGAGCGTGTAATACTCCGACAGATGACGATATTTTTGTGAAGAGAGAGAGGGCACTAGCGAATGAAAACTAAGGGTGAAATCAATTTCGTCTTTTAAACGTTGAATGCTAACAATTCATCCCCCTTTTACTGAAACTGTTTTGAGTTTTAACAACAAGCAGGGAAGAAAATTTTAGGATGACAAAATATTAAGGCACCAGGGAAAGATCTTCCTGTAAAGTTTATGTACCTCCAGGCTAATTTTCCTTCACTGTAGATTTCGCCACTTCCCCTGTCAAGTTTCCTTCACCTCAACTGTCAAATTTCCCTTTTAACTCCACGTCACTTTCTGCTACCTCAACTGTCAATTCTTCAACTCCAATGTCAACTTTCTGTCACCTCAACTGTCACATTCTCTCAACCCCAAGCAACTTTGTCACCCAACTGTAAATTTCTCTAAATCCATTGTAACTTTCTCATCTTCACAGTAAAATTTCTTTAACTCACTTACTTTTCTCACCACAGCTCTCTTCTCTCACCCACTCTCTCTTCTCTCACCTCCTCTAACTCCCCCTTCAAGCTAACTCTCTCTCACCCCACCACCTTTTTTCTCTCCCCCGCTCCACTCTTTTTCTCTCACCCAGCTCACCTACTTTCTCTCATCCCAACTCACTCTTTTTCTCACCCCCAACTCCTCTCTTTCTCTTCCCAACTCACTCTTCTCACCCAACTCCATTCTCTTCCCCCAACTCCACTCTTTTCACCCCAACTCCTCTCTTTCACTAACTCCTTTTCCACCCCAACTCCACTCACTCTCTCATCTCCACCTCTCCCCCCAACCCCTCTACTTTCTCTCACACCCTCTCTCACTAACTCACTCTACTTTCTCCATCCCAACTCCATCTACTTTTTTCTCCCCCAACTCCATTGCATTTCTCTCACCCAGATCCACCTTTTTCTCTCACCCCAACCCCCCACTCTCTCACCCCCTCCACCTATTTTCTCTCACCCCAACTCCTCTATTTTCTCCCCAAACTCCCCTTTATTTGATTTTCTCTCACTTCACTGTAACATATTTCTCTCTCTCTCTCTTTCATCTCCACTTTCTCTGCCTCCAGTCTGTCCTGTTGTTACCAATCCCCATCTGAGTGAGTTACCCATCGCTACCACAAAACAATAATATATGGATTCTATAGTCAAGGTCCAATTCAATACACATGATCAAATATAATATCAGCTTAGCCGGGCTGCTGATGTCAGGATTTTGACAGGGAGAAACTCCTCACCAGAATAATATACTGTAGATGGAGAAATAATAGGAATTTGGGGACAGAAATACTTCAAGTATATAAGTAAATATAGATTAAACAGGTAAAATTTGTATAACCAAAACAAGAGTCTAAATCTATTTTAATCTGTTTATTACTTCCAACTCAGGAAGAGGAGAGGGGAGTCTCTGATACAAGGCCATCGGTATATTTTTCCAGTATGATGCAAAGTTTTAAATCCCCTTAAATCTTTTCTTTAAAATAATCTTCAATTTATCTTGATTTTGCTCCCTATCCGCCCTAACGGTGCCGATGCAGCCTCTGTATCATAGTACAGTACGGTCCTGTTTATGGGTGGGTGAACGCTACAGATAGACCATTAAATCATGGGAACAATATACAAAAGTAAATAGAATATAACTGCCAGTCTTTTCAGATCATAAAGCGTGAAATGTGTGCTCACTTCCATTACAAAATCCATTTTTAGTAGTTGTAGGTTGTTAATTCCTTTCCTTTTAAGAACGTTTTGCAATATGAACCCAGTACTAGTTAGCTCAATTGTTTTTAAAATTATATGCTTAGCAATTCCATCTCACATAGTTATAACACACATACCTACACACATTTTCCCGGGATAACACTGATACCAAATTGGATACCATAGAGACACCATACATAAGCCACGATACAACAGTTGAGACCACACAGGATAACATAATGATACCATTACAGTTGAGACACACAAGGATCCACACAAGGATACCAATTAGGACCAAAATTGAACTCCACAGAGATACCACATATTTCGAACAAAAAAATCTATTTTAAAATAACTATTTTAATTACAATATTCAGTCTGAAATAATCTCTCAACCATGACCTTGACATTATGAATGCCTGCTGCACAGAGTACTGTAAAAGCAATTAGCACGCTATGGGAGGAAGGGGGTTTAAAAGGGTAGGAGGATGAGATGAGGCGAGGGTAGAGAGGAGAAGGAAAATAAAAGAGTATCAGAAGAACAAATCGTGATTTTGACAGCGTCTCGTCGACTATTATAGCCTATTACTGGAATTAAATTTTACAATCCCAGACAAATCGAGGAGTGTAAACTTTTTTACACTGAAGAACAACATGACGCCAATACTTCACGTCAAAGTTCGTCTATGATGCCTCAGGCTCACCCGTGTAATCGATCTAGTAGCGGTAAATCGGTCCAACTACTGGTCTTTTAGTCCTGCTCGTAACCTATACACTTCAGCAAAATGTCACTAGATGCAGCGCTCTGAAAAGCCTGGTGTTTAATGATGATAATGTCAGTTATCCAAGTTGAGAATCTCACAAGTAGCTCACACGCTGACAGACAATCCACACATCTTTACGTACAAGACTCACGTATTTTGTGTCTGCTTTCTGAGCTAAATGCTGATTCTAAAGTGTTCTAACGTACATTTACAAGAAATGGAAACTAACAGAGTAAACTGGTCTATAAATGTTGGTTGACAGGTGGTCGCGATAATATACGATCGCGGGTCATTAAATTTTAGAAAATAAGACCAAACCGGTGCGTGAACCCACTTCAGTATTTCAGATAAAAGATAAATTTATTTGATAAAACACAACATACTAAATCAAGGTTATTTATGTTACAAGTTGAGTCTAAACTAAGTAATATCAGTATTATTACATGCTAAATAAAGGGTTATATTATGTTACAAGTTGAGTCTGAAAGCTAGAATATCAGTATTTTTAAACATGCTAAATCAGGTTATTTTTATTTACAAGTTGAGTCTGAAGCTAAAAAATATCAGTATTATTAACATCTAAATCAAGGTTATATTATTTTTACAAGTTGATTTCTAAAGCTAAAATATCAGTATTATTACATGCTAAATCAAGGTTATATTATGTTACAAGTTGAGTCTGAAGCTAAGTAATATCAGTATTATTACATGCTAAATCAAGGTTATATTATGTTACAAGTTGAGTCTGAAGCTAAGTAATATCAGTATTATTACATGCTAAATCAAAATTTTATATTATGTTACAAGTTGAGTCTAAACAAATATCAGTATTATATGCTAAATCAAAGTTATATTATGTTAAGTTGAGTTAAAACTGAATATCAATTTCCATGCTAATAAAAGGTTATATTATTTTACAAGTTGAGTCTAAACTAAATATTCAGTATTATCACATCTAAATCAAGGTTATATTATATTTACAAGTTGAGTCTGAAGCTAAGTAATATAGGTATTATTACATGCTAAATCAAGGTTATATTATGTTACAAGTTGAGTCTAAAGCTAAAATATCAATTATTACATGCTAAATCAAGGTTATATTATTTCAAGTTGAGTTGAACCAAGTAATATCAGTATTATCACATGCTAAATCAAGGTTATATTATATTCAGTTGAGTCTAACTAAATATGGGTATTATTACATGCCTAAATCAAGTTATTTATGTTACAATTTGGGTTTCAAGTTTATAATATCAGTATTATTACATGCTAAATCAGGTTTATTATGTTACAAGTTGAGTCTGGCTAAGTAATATAGATTATTATTACATCTAAATCAGGTTTATATTATATTACAAGTTAAATCTAAACTAAGAATATCAGTATTATCACATCTAAATCAGGTTATATTATTTACAAGTTGAGTCTGAAGCTAAGTAATATAGTATTATTACATCTAAATAAAGGTTATATTATGTTACAAGTTAAGTCTGAAGCTAAGTAATATAGGTATTATTACATGCTAAATCAAGGTTATATTATGTTACAAGTTAAGTCTGAAGCTAAGTAATATAGGTATTATTACATGCTAAATCAAGGTTATATTATGTTACAAGTTGAGTCTCACTAAGAATATCAGTTTTAAAATACACAAATAAAAGGGTTATATTATTTACAAGTTGAGTCTAACTAATAATAAAAAGTATTATTACATTTTTAAATCAAGGTTATATTATGTTACAAGTTGTCTGACTAATAATATAAGTATTATTACATGCTAAATAAAAGGTTATATTATGTTACAAGTTAAGTCTGAAGCTAAGTAATATGTTTTATTACATGCTAAATCAAGGTTATTTATTTAAAAGTTGAGTCTGAAGCTAAGTAATATCAGTATTATTACATGCTAAATCAAGGTTATATTATGTTACAAGTTGAGTCTGAAGCTAAGAATATCAGTATTATTACATGCTAAATCAAGGTTATATTATATTACAAGTTGAGTCGACTAAGAATTCAGTATTATTACATACTAAATCAAGTTATTTAAATGTTACAAGTTGAGTCTGAAGCTAGTAATATCATATTATTACATGCAAAATCAAGTTATATTATTTACAAGTTGAGTCTGAAGCTAAGAATATCAGTATTATTACATGCTAAATCAAGGTTATATTATTTACAGTTGAGTTTGAAGCTAAGAATATCAGTATTATTACATGCTAAATCAAGGTTATATATATTAAGTTGAGTCTGAACTAAGTAATATCAGTATTATTACATGCTAAATCAAGGTTATATTATGTTACAAGTTGAGTCTAAAGCTAGTAATATGTATTTTTAATCAAATCAGTTATATTATTATTGGGTCTGAACTAGAATATCAGTATTATCACATGCTAAATAAAAGGTTATATTTTTACAAGTTGAGTCTGAAGCTAAGTAATATCAGTATTATTACATGCTAAATAAAGGGTTTTATATTATTTACAAGTTGAGTTCTAAGAATATCGATTTTACATGCTAAATCAAAGGTTATATTATTTACAAGTTAAGTCTAAAGTAGTAATATCAGTATTATTACATTCTAAATCAAGGTTATATTATTTTTACAAGTTGAGTTAACTAAGAATATCAGTATTATTACATCTAAATCAGGTTATATTATGTTTACAAGTTAAGTCAAAGCAAAATAATATAGTATTATACATACTAAATCAAAGTTATATTATGTTACAAGTTGGTTTTAAAGCTAATTCAGTATTACTACTAAATCAAGGTTATATTTTTTTAGGTTAGTCTGAAGCTGAAATATAAAGTATTATTACCGCTAAATAAAGGTTATATTATGTTACAAGTTGGGGTCTAAACTAAGAATATCAGTATTATTACATGCTAAATCAAAAGTTATATTATGTTACAAGTTTTAAGTAAAGCTAAAAATATCAATTATTATCATTAAATAAAAGGTTATATTATGTTACAAGTTAGTCTAAACTAAGAATATCAGTATTATTACATGCAAATAAAGGGTTATATTATTTAAGTTAAGTCTAAAGCTAGTAATATTAGTATTATTACATCTAAATAAAAGGTTATATTATGTTCAAGTTGAGTCTAAGCTAGAATATCAGTATTATTACATGCTAAATCAAGGTTATATTATGTTACAAGTTAAAGTTTGAACCTAAATATCAGTATTATTCATGCTAAATCAAGGTTATATTATGTTACAAGTTGAGTCTGAAGCTGAATATCATATTATTAACATGCTAAATCAAGGTTATATTATTTAGCAATTGAGTCTGAAGCTAAGAATATCAGTATTATTACATGCTAAATAAAAGGTTATATTATTTACAAGTTGAGTTTAAAACAAAAGAATATCAGTATTATTACATCTAAATCAAGGATTATATTATGTTACAAATTGAGTTGAACTAATAATATCAGTATTATTACATCTAAATCAAGTTTATATTATTTACAAGTTGAGTTAAGCTAAATATAAATATTATTACATGCTAATCAAGGTTATATTATGTTCAAGTTGAGTCTAAGCTAAGAATATCATATTATTACATGCTAAATCAAGGTTATATTATTTACAAATTGAGTCTGAAGTAAGTAATATCAGATTATTACATGCTAAATAAAAGTTATATTATGTTACATTGAGTCTGAAGCTAAGTAATATCAGTATTATTACATCTGAATCAAGGTTTATATTATGTTAAAAGTTGAGTCTGAACTAAGAAATCAGTATTATTACATGCTAAATCAAAGTTATATTATGTTAAAAGTTGAGTCTGAACAAAGTAATATTCAGTATTTTCCCATGATAAATCAAGGTTATATTATGTTACAAGTTGAGTCTGAAGCTAAAATATAGTATACATCTAAATCAAGGTTATATTATGTTACAAGTTGAGTTTGAAGGCTAATAATATCAGTATTAATACTAAATCAAGGTTATATTATGTTACAAATTGAGTCTGAGCTAAGTAATATCAGTATTTACATGCTAAATCAAGTTTTTTATTTCAAGTTGAGTCTGCTAAGTAATATCAGTTTTATACATGTAATCAAGGTTATATTATGTTACAAGTTGAGTCTGAAGCTAAGTAATATCAGTATTATTACATGCTAAATCAAGGTTATATTATACAAATTGAGTCTGAAGTTTAAGTAATATAAAGTTTTTTACATGCTAAATCAGGTTATATTATGTTAGTTGAGTCTAAAGCTAAGTAATATCAGTATTATTACATGCTGAATCAAGGTTATATTATGTTACAAGTTGAGTCTGATAATTAATATCAGTATTATTACATGCTAAATCAAGGTTATTTATGTTACAAGTTGAGTCTGAGCTAAGTAATATCAGTATTATTACACCCTAAATCAAGGTTATATTATGTTAAGTTGAGTCTAAGCTAGTAATATCAATGTATTATTACATGCTAAATCAAGGTTATATTATTTTTACAAGTTAAGCCCAAAGCTAAGTAATATCAGTATTATTACATGCTAAATCAAGGTTATATTATGTTACAAGTTGAGTCTGAACCCAAGTAATATCAGTATTATTCATGCTAAATCAAAGTTATAATATGTTACAGTTGAGCCCGAAGCTAAGTAATATAGTATTATTTGCTGAATAAAGGTTATATTATGTTCAGAGTTGAGTCTGAGCTAGAATATCAGTATTATTACATGCTAAATCAAGGTTATTTTATGTTAAAAGTTGAGTCTGAAGCAAAGAATATCAGTATTATTACATGCTAAATCAAGGTTATATTATGTTACAAGTTGAGTCTAAAGCTAAGTAATATCAGTATTGCCATGCTAAATAAAGGTTTTTTATGTTACAAGTTGAGTCTGAAGCTAATAATATCAGTATTATTACATGATAAATAAAGGTTATATTATGTTACAAGTTGAGTCTGAAGCTAAGAATATCAGTATTATTACATGCTAAATCAAGGTTATATTATGTTACAAGTTGAGTCTGAAGCTAAGTAATATCAGTTTTAAACCATGCTAAATCAAGGTTATATTATGTTACAAGTTGGTCTGAAGCTAAATATCAGTATTTACATGCTAAATCAAGGTTATATTATGTTACAAGTTGAGTCAGGCTAAGTAATATCAGTATTATTACATCTAAATCAAGGTTATATTATGTTACAAGTTGAGTCTGAATAGTAATATCATATATTACATGCAAAATCAAGGTTATATTATTTACAAGTTGGTCTGAAGCTAAGTAATATCAGTATTATTACATGCTAAATCAAGGTTATATTATGTTACAAGTTGAGTCTGGCTTGTAATACCAGTATTACATCCTAAATCAAGGTTATATTATGTTACAAGTTGAGTCTGAAGCTAAGTAATATAATATTATTAACATTTTCATCAATAAATAACCACGGACTCGTAGATTTTAAATAAAATTGTAATAAGCTTACAGCGTTCTATCAAACACATACACAAATCAGCTCCCATTAAACAGGATATTTCGATTCCCGTTTGGCTAGCCGGTCTATGTTGCCGGGGCCCCGGTTGCAAAAACAAGGGAAGGATATGTTATGGAAAGGTGGAGAGCCGGAGGGCATAGAGAGGCGGGTTCGTCGGAGTCCAAAACTATAAAACTATCATTTATAAGTATACATACATCTACTTTCTTAAAATTTTGTGTGATATTTTTCAAAATATTACATTCTTAAAATATATATTCGTCAGTGGTTCCCAGGGCCCAAATTTGAGATGTAAAGAATAGAACCACTGTTACTTACCACTCATGTCGTAAGAGGCGAGTAAGGGTTTGGCTGAAATCGGATGCCATGTCCTAAAGTGAGAAAATCTATGGTTTGACCAAACAATGTCAACGTATATAACGTTCTTGGCAAAAAGATCAAAATATCAAAGAATGATTAAAATTGGTCGTAAAGCGAACATAAAGAAGAAGAAGAAATGGTATAATAAATGTTTCAAAAAATCGTGACCAGTGTTTTTGATAAATAATCTGGTCCTAGACTGGATAGGAGCAAGATGTTACACTGTTCATACAAGGGATTTGTTAGAGGGGAAAATGTAGGATTACGTAACATTCGGGAAGTTCTGCCACAAAAAACAGACCAACCAACAATTGAAATACAGGGAAAATAATAAATATGCTAACCAGAAGAAAGGAGCCTTTAGAGGTAACTTGATTCAGAGCAAGTGCAAAGAATTCAAAAGCAGATTATTAATCATACCTACGGAAAACCCAGTATTGGAACCTGAACGTTAGAAATAGTATGAAAGAACGAAAGGGTTGCAAGAATAATGAAAAAAACGTTGATTTGATTGGTATGCCCCAAATGTGTTTAAAAGGCGAAGAGAGAGAGAGAGAGAGAGAGAAAGTAATGTTGCTACATAAAGTAATAAAATGAAACTTCTTATATTTTCATTTATAACATTGTGTCCAAGGTAAGACGCCCTTTCATCAAAGTCAACTTGGCATCGGCAAACTGTCCATCCGTACTGCATCAAAAAATTCATCTACTGTCTTGTCTTATATTACTTCTGTCTTTCTTATGTCCCCATCTACTGTCTTTCATCAAGTATCATCACTTCTTTTATCAAATCACATCTACTGTCTTTATTATCAACCCATCACTTTTTTCTTATCAAGTATATCACTGTCTTTCTTATCAAATCACATCACTGTCTTCTTATCAAGTCACATCTACTGTCTTCTCTATAATTATACCATCTACTGTCTTTCTTATCAAGTCCATCTATCTTCTTATCAAGTACATCTGTCTTCTTATCAATCCAACTGTTTCTTAATACCATCTACTTTTTTTATCAAGTCATCTACTGTCTTTCTTTTCAAGTATCATCTACTGTCTTTCTTATCAAATCACCCTCTCTGTCTTTTATCAAGTCATATCTACTGTCTTTCTTATCAAGTCACATCTATGTCTTTCATCGTCCCTCTACTGTCTTTCTTATCAAGTCCATCTACTGTCTCTCTATTTACCATCTACTTCTTTCTTATCAAGTCCCTCTACTGTCTTTCTATCAGTCAATCCTGTCTTTCTATAATATCCATGCAGAAGAGATTGGGGTATAACTTTTCTATATATAACCCATGCAAGAAGAGATGTACTTAAGTTTTTAATATAACCCATTGAAAGGGTGTGCGTATAAGCTCTCTATATTATTTGCAGAAGAAGGTACTTTTTAAATCTTATTATAACCCATGCAGAAGAATGTACGTATAAGTTCTATAATATAACCCATGCAGAAGAGACTTTTAAAGCTCTCTATAATATGACCCTGTAAGAAAGATTCATGATAACTCTCTATAATATAACCTATGCAAGAAGAGATTGTATAAGCTTTCCCATAATAAAAATTTTAAGAAGAGACGTACATATAGTTCATAATAATAACCCTGCGAAGAGACGTACTTTTAAGCTCTCATAATATAACCTAAGAAGAGATGTAGTATAAGTTCATTATAAACCATGCAAAAAGAGACCCTATAATCTCTATATTATAACCATGCAAGAAGTAAGTATAAGCTCTATATATAACCCATGCAAGAAGAGATTGCGTATAGTTCTATAATTTTACCCATCAGAAGAGATGTACATTTTAAGCTCTCTATAAAATAACAGTAAGAAAGAGATTTTGCGTATAATCTCTAATATAACCATGCAGAAGAGACGTCGTTAGCTCTCTATAATATAACCATGTAAGAAGAGATGTCTATACTCTCTATAATATAACCCATGAAGAAGAGATATAATATAAGCTCTCTAATTTTAAACCTACGAAGAGATTTCGTATAAGCTCTCATAATATAACCCATGCAAGAAAGAGATTGCTATAAGTTTTAATATAAATGAAGAAGAAAGAGTATAATCTTAAATGACCAAAGAAGAGATTAAAGTTCTATAATATAACCCATGCAAAAAAGAGATGTGTATAAGCTTCTATAATATAACCAAAGAAGAGATGTCGAATAAGCTCTCTATAAATAACGATAAGAAGAGAATGGGTATAAGGTTTATAATATAACCCATGTAAGGAGATGGTATAAGCTCCTATAATATAACCATGTAGAAGAGATATACGGGATAAGCTCTCTATAATATGACCATGCAAGAAGAGACGAATGAGGTTTTCATAAATAAACAGAAAGACGTACGTATAAGTTCTATAATATAACCCATGAAGAAGAGACGTGATAAGCCTCTATAATAAAAGAAGAGATGAGTATAAGTCTATAATATGACCCATGTAGAAGAGACGGAGTATAAGTCCATAATATAATGAAGAAGAGATACTATAAGCTTCTATAAATAACATGCAGAAGAGAGTAGTTAAATCTCTATAATATAACCCATGCAAGAAAGATGCGATAGCTCTCTATAATATAACTATGCAAGAAGAGAACGGGATAAGCCTATAATATAACCATGCAGAAAGACTTGTATAAATTAATATAACCCATGAAGAAGAGACGTACGTATAAACTCTATAATAACCAGAGAAGAGACGACGTATAAGCTTCTAAATATAACCCATGCAAGAAAGAGACTACTTTACAATATGACTCCCTGTAAGATGCGTATAACTCTATATAATATAACCCATCAAGAAGAGATGTACTATAAGTTCTATAATATAACCCATGAGGAAGAGATGTATAAAAGCTTCTATAAAACCCTGCAAGAAAGATTGCGAAAGTTCATAATATAACCCATGAAAAAGAATTCGTATGCTTCTATAATATAACATGCAGAAGAGACGTACGTATAAGCCCCTATAATATAAATAAAAAGAGGATAGCTTATAATATGACATGGAAGAAGAGATTTCAAAGTAACTTAAATTGACCCATGTAAGAGACTTCGTAAGTCTATTATACCCATGCAGAAAGGGGTAGTAAAACTCCTATAAAATCAGAAGGATTGATAAAGGTCCCCTATAATATAACATGTAAGAAAATGTCATATTCCTATAATATAAATGTAAAGTTGTAAATTTATAATATAACCCTATGAAGAGATTATAACCCCTTTTATAATATAACCCATGCAGAAGAGACTACTAAAAAGCTCTCTATAATATAACCATGCAGAAAAGTGTATATAACTCTCTTAATATAACCCATCAGAAGAGACTCGTATAAACTCTCTTAAAACCCATGTGAAAGATGGTATGCTTCTATAATATAACCCATGCAAGAGAGATTCATTAAGCTTCTATAATATAACCTATGCAGAAGAGATGTGTATAAACCTTATAAAAAACCCATGCAAGAAGAGACATTGTATAAGTTCTATAAAATAAACCCTGAAGAAGAGATGTACTATAAGCTCTCTATAAATATACATGCAGAAGAATGTAATGCGATCAACATCAGAATGGATGACCTTGGGACTTTGCTCAAAGGGGAACATATGAGTCTGTCCAGGTGAAGTATCATTTTCTTCAATTATTCAAGGAAATACAAATTTAGGAACCAGTCAAAGCGAGAAGAACTTACAGGTCATAAAAAAAAAAACAAATCAATAACAGGTATACCGTCCTGGAATAGGGAAGAGGAAACACGACAACCAAAATTCAGTCCAAAATTATACCGCCTTGAAGACAAAAAGTATAGTTCAAAGAGTGAAGAACAAGCCGGACAAATATGTCTCAATACAAAGTGGCGGCTCTGATCATTTTGTTTGTGGAGCCCGACAGATAATTTTGAAAATCAGGTTTCGTAAGATATATTTTAATGTAAAATAATAAATACACGGTTATTTTGGGTCAAAACTGGCCCAATGACAGCGCCACCTGCCACACAACTCCGGGTAAGAGACAGATATAAACTTTATGTAAACTGTAAAGCAATATAACAGCAAACATTTTCTGAGCGAAGGAAGAAGAAGTAAGATCCACCCAGCATTTATTGTTAACAACAATTATGTTTGATGTCTTCTTTGTCTTCTTATTCGCTTTAAATTCCATATCAACCATTTATTTAAAACCATATTGGATATGTATGTGATCCGACCTAAGAGATTTACGTTGTGTAAATGCACTACAAGAATCAACACATCCGATTTCCCGAAACACTTTTAATTTACCAGGTGTTCCAGTCCCCTCCTTTATCACCTCTTACATTTTGCCTAGTAGGTGCAGTTTACTATATTCTCTCCTTTCTGGAGGGCACAGACAAATACCGGCAGTTGTGCCCCAGATGTGAAACAAAAGTAGAAATAGAACTGAATCATATTAACTAACAAATTTGACTCTGTTTAATCGATTTATCCTGTTGCCGGGCCCAAGCCACAAAGAATAATACCATCCGACATACAAAAGGGTGTGGGGAAAGTGGCTGATAAAGGGCCTAGGTAACCCTAGTGAATAAAAACTCATAAATTTTTGCCCGCACTGAAGGACGGCAAACAAACAATAACTCAGATCACCTCAAATACACACAGAGTGGTAACAAATGATTGATATGGAGCGTTGGAAGAAAGAAGAATAAAGTTTTAAAATATTTAAAGAGGAAGAAGAAGAAGCAAAGCAGAATAGAAGAAGAAGAAGAAGAAGGGAAAGGGAGAAGAAAGAAAAGGAAAGAAGTAGAAGACAAACAGAAATAGAAGAAGAAAAGAAAAGAAGAAGAAAGAAGAAGAAGAAAAGAAAGAGAGTAGAAGAAGAAAAGAAGAAGAGAAGAGGAAAAAGTGAAGAAGAAGAAGGGAAGAAACAGAAGAAGGGAAAAAGCAAAAGAAGAAGAAGAAGAAGAACGAAATGAAGAAGGGGAAAAAGAAGAAGAAAAAGAAAGGGGAAGAAGAAAATGGAAAGGGAAATAAGAAGAAGAAGAAGAAGAAAGAAGAAGGGAAACAGAGCCCGGAAATGAAGAAGAAGGGAAGAAGAAGAAGAAGAGAAGAGAGAAAAGGGAAAGAGAAAGTGAAGAACAGAAGAAAAAGTGAAACAGAATGAAAATAGAAAAGGGAAAAAGAAGAAGGAAGGGAAAAGGGAAAAAAGAAGAAGAAGAAGAAGAAAAAGAAGAAGGAAAAGAAAAGAGCAAATGAAAGAAGAAGAAGAAGAAGAAGGAAAATAGAAGAAAAGCGAAGAGAAGTAGAAGGAAAAGAGGAGTGAAGAAGCAGGCAGAAATAGAAAAAAGAAGAAGAAAAGAAAGAAAGAAGAAGAAGAAAAGAGAGGAAGGAAAGGGAAGAAGGGAAAAGAAGGAAGAAGCGGAAGAGGGAAAAAGCAAGGAAGAAAAAGGAAGCGAAGAAGTGAAGGAAGCGAGAAAAAAAGAAGAAGAAGAAGAAGAAAGGAAAAAAGAAAAGAAAGAAGTGAAGAGAAAGAAGAAGGGGGGAAAAAAGAAGGAAGAGGAAAGAAGAAGAAGAAAAAGAGAAGAAAAAGAAGAAGAAGAAGAAGAAGAAGAAGAAGAAAAAGAAGAAAAAAGAAAAAGAAGGGTTTTTAAAAAAGAAGAATTAGGAAACCGGGAAGAATAGAAAAGAAGAAGGAAGAAGGAAGAAGAAGGAAGAGGAAGAAAAGAGGAAGAAGAAGAAAGAAGAAGAAACTGAAGAAGAAGTAGAAGAAGAAAGAAGAGCAGAAAGCAGAAAAAAAAAGCGAAAAAAGTAGAAAAGGTATCTATTAACAATTGTTAAAAAAAACTAATTATGTTCTTGTAACAAACGGTGGTAGAACATATGTAACAACAGTATAAAAACATAAAAATCTGGGACTCATTATGTTCTATGTAACAAAAAGTAGTAGAACATATGAAAATCGTTTATCCTTAAGGACGTCGCCACCAACAACAGTAAACGAGTCGCTGATTTTCAGGCACCGTTTTTACGTTCATAGTTTGCCATTGTTGTCTGAACGGTGAGGGCGGTTTACCGTTCAAAGACCATGCGAACAAATTTTTCCAAACTGCCTGCCGGTTTGACAAGGGCTCTTGAGTTGAAACGGCCCACTACCGCTTAAGCTCAGACGCCACAGAACATTGACAGAACCAATTATTAACTAACTAATTATTTTTGACTGACTTAAAAGGATTCTCTCTCTCGATCCCCGCCGACCGATAACCACATTTTTCGAATTGTACTGTTGTTTTAGGACCCGTCCTCTCATCTTCTCGCGAAGCTCTGTGTTATCGGGTCCGTTTCGTTTCTTAGGCCGCTAACAACTGACAGTCTTGCATTATTATTTCTTGTCAGTCCGTTTTCAGTGCAAGCTAGTTTCCAAAACAAATTTTTTGAAAATGTGGCCCGAAGCCTGTTATGGCCATGAGGCGGAATATAACAACTTGTTCGCTACGAGATGAACATAGTACATTCTGATGGAAAAGGCATTCGATAGCACGCATGCGAAAGTCTTTTGGGGTATTCTAAGATGGTATGGATTGCAATGTTTACAAACGTGATGAAAGGGTGCAAACAAACTACATACAGTGTGATGAAACATCAGCTGTAGTTTTTAAATCAAAAATGCAACAAAAAAATAACTATCAGGTTGTGGGTTTTAAATCAAAAACATGCAAAAAAGGGTGAAACTATCAGGTTGTAGTTTGAAATCAAAAACAGCACGACAAAGAAACTTCAAGTTGTGTTTGAAATCAAAACAAACATACGAAAAAAGGATGGGAAAATATCGAGTTTAGTTTGAAATCAAACAAACATGCGACAAGGATGAAACTATCGAGTTGTAGTTTGAAATCAAACCAACGGACAAGGGGTGAAACATCGAGTTTGTAGTTTGAAATCAAAAACAGACATGCGAAAGGATGAAATACAGTTTTAGTTTGGGAAAAAAAAACAGACTGAGCAAGGATGACACATCGAGTTGTAGTTTTTAAATCAAACAGACATGGCAAGGATAAACATCGAGCTGTAGTTTGAAAAACAAAACAGACGGGACAAGGATGAAACTACCAAACTGTAGTTTAAAACAAAACAGACATGCGACAAGGATGAAACTTAACTGGAGTTTGGGAAAACAAAACAAATAAATTGATGTAAATCCTATATTCAAATTGATTTGGGGGGATGCGTCAAACCTGAAGACACACGGTATCGATGGACCTCACATGCCACTGGAAGATCTGGTGTTGCTGATGGAAACGTACTTCTATCTCACATACATAAAGATATCCAGGAAAGACTTGATTTTTCAGTAACCAGATGGTTGGGTTGAAAATCAATAAGAATAAAACTAAAAACTGACCCATTGCATACCACGAAAACTGACATAATAACTCTGTCACGAAAACGACTAATAACCTGAAAAAAAACTGACATAATAACGCTGTCCGAAAACTGACATAACTCTGTCACGAAACTGATTAACTCTGTCACGAAACCCGCTAATTGTCACGAACACATAATAAACTTCGCAAAAAGACATAAAAATTGTCACGAAATGCATTTAAAAACTCTGTCACAAACTGCACTGGGGATGGACACAAAGGGTAACAAAGCGTGAAGGCCATATGAATCTTGAGAATAAGAAGACTGGAAGAAATGAATCATGTTGAACATAATACAGGCCGGTGGTTATCGGGCCCAAATTTGGTGTAAGAATAGAACCACTGTTTGGGCCCTGCATGTCGTAAGAGGTGACTAAGTAGGTTTGGCTGAAATCTGATGCACGTGTCCAAAGTGTAGAAATCTATGCGTTTAGGGGGGTACCAAACCAATGTCGTATATGTTCTGGCAAGATCAAAATAAAAAGGGATTAAAATTGGATCGTAAGAACGACGTAAAAGAAGAATAGAAGAATTGTGTATACGTTGTGCTCTATGGAGGGCGTACGTGCGGGGAGAAAGAAAGGGGCGAACACTTTGAACACTGGGTTTTCAAGTAATGTGAATAGAAGAACTGAATATTCCCTTTATAGTCAGGTAAAATTAGCACACAGGCAGAAAGTTCATAAGAAAACTGGGGTAAGGGACAATGAAGTGTTTTGATTGCAGATTAGGAAAAAACACTGGGTGCTCAAATGAAACTGTTACAATCAAGATTGGATGAGGGACTGCCATTAATGATTATTGAAAACTTAGGAGAGATTGTTTCAGACAAGAACAATTAAAACTGGACGTTCAACATAAATCAATTCGGAATGTACATGCCGGATTAACCTGGGTCTTTTATTTCCCTTTGTTCTTTTCTCTCAGACGTCAGGTTGAATATGTTCACATTTTCGTTTCCCCTCTCTCTCAGACGTCAGGTGAATAGTTCCCCATTTTCGTTCTCTCTCTCTCAGACGTCAGGTTGAATATGTTCACATTTTCTCCTTCTCTCAGACGTCAGGTTGAATATTCAATTTTCGTTCTCCTCAGACGTCAGGTTGAATATGTTCACATTTTCGTTTTCTCTCAGACGTCAGGTTGAATATTTCACTTTTCGTTCTCTCTCTCCAGACCTCCAGGTTGAATATTTCAGAATGAAGGTTCGTGTCAGTTTTAAAAATCTAGAAGAACTTGTCCTGCTGTAACTCGTGACATGTCATTTTACCCGAAGAATTTTTTCCTAGACTGAACTCGTGACGGTCATTCTATCTCCCAAAAACTTGTTCTAGACTTAATCGTGGACGGTCATATCTATCTCCCAAGAACTTTCCTAGACTGTAACTCGTGGACGGGCATATTCATCTCCGAAGAACTTGTCCTGACTGGGAACTCGTGGAGGTCTATCTATCTTCGAAGACTTGTCCTAGACTGTAACTCGTGGACGGTCATATTTATCTCCGAAGAACTTGTCCTGACTGTAACTCGTGGACGGTCTATTATCTCCGAAGAACTTGTCCTGACTGTAACTCGTGGAGGGTCATATCTATCCCCGAAGAACTTGTCCAACTGTAACTCGGACGGTCATATCTATCCCCGGAGAACTGTCTAGACTGTAACTCGTGGACGGTCATATCTATCTTCGAAGAACTTGTCCTAGACTGTAACTCGTGGACGGTCATATCTATCTTCGAAGAACTTGTCCTAGACTGTAACTCAGGGTCATATCTATCTTCGAAACTTGTCCTAGACTGTAAACCCGTGGAGGGTCAATCTATCTTCGAAGAACTTGTCCTAGACTGTAACTCGTGACGGCTATCTATCTTCGAAGAACTTGTCCTAGACTGTAACCGTGACGCCCATATCTATCTCTTCTTTTTCCTCATATTAGACAACTTTATAAAAGATGTTAGAAAGAAATTTGAAATATTTTGTCAGTTTCAGTTTGGAATATCTTCATTACACTTAGGACATGTCTATAGATGCTCC
>JADZMA010001297.1:0-21827 GCA_020796225.1 Arion vulgaris
CACCTCCGGAGGAAAAAAAACAAAAAATCAGCCCAATAAAGGTATTGGAAAAACTACTTCAAAAAGGGAATGATTCAAAGATTTCGCCACTCAGTAAGATAACCCCAAACAATTTTTGTTGCCCCAAATTTTCGTTCACCAATTTAAACCTACCTCTTGTTTTTTTTTGTTTTTTTCTTAAGCCATTGTTCTCAGTGTTACATTTTTTTAAAAAAGTTGTTAAACTGGAGGATGACATCAAGTGTTTTTGGGTTAACTTTTTTCTTAAACCCCAAAAAAATTTTTTGTATAAGCTATTTCATCAGAGAGATTTTTCTTTTTTAAACAAGATTTCTTGGCCGCTACTTTGATAAGTTCACATAGACGAGAAATACTTTTTTAAACAACCCCTTTTCTTCAAGAGGACAATATCATTTGTAAAAAACTATTTTTTCAAAGTAATTCTTTGTATAACAAGCTATTTCTATCAGAGAGGAAAAACATTTTTAACAAGTCATTTTAAGATGAGACAGTTATGGGAAACACTTAAAACCCGTTTTCTTTGTTTTACCATGCCCATGATTTTTCCCTAAACAAGTGTTTTCCCCCTTTGGGTTCCATCCGATGATGGAAAAATAACCCTTTTCTTAAACAAAATTTTTGTTGTTTTTTAAGGGCTAAGTTCCACATCCAGATGATGGAGAAAAAACCCCTTTCTTAAAAAAAGATTTCTTTTGAAAGGCTGAATGTTCCCACCCGTGATAAAAACCACTTTTTTTAAACAAAGATTTTTTTGTTTTTAAAGGGCGGGAATTTTTTCCCTCCGTGATAAAAATCCCACTTTTTTAAAACAAAGATTTCTTGTTGCTTTTAAGGGCGGGAATTTACATCCAGATGAGGAAAAATTCATTTTCTTAAACAAAGATTTCTTGTTTTTTTATTAGAGCTGAATTTTTCCACCCAGATGATGGAGAAAAACCATTTTCAAACAAAGATTTCTTGTTGCTTACTTAAGGAGCTGAATGTTCCACATCCAGATGATGGAGAAAAAACCCACTTTTTTAAACAAATTTTTTTTGTTGTTTTAAGGGTTGAATGTTTACACCCAGATGATGGAGAAATAACCCCCAAACAAAGATTTCTTTTTGTTATTTAAAGGATTAATTTTCACACCCAGATGATGGGTCCCCTTTCAAACAAAGATTTCTTTTGTTTTTGGGAGCTGAATTTTCCCCTCCAGATAATGAAAATAACCATTTTAAAAAAGGGATTTTTGTTGCTTATGGGATTTTATTTTTCCCACCCAGATAATGGAGAAATAACACTTAAACAAAGATTTCTTTTTAAATTAAGGGACCCGATTTTCCAATCCAGATGATGGAGAATAACCACTTTTAAACAAAGATTTCTTTTGCTATTTTAGGAGCTGAATTTTTAAATCCAGATGATGGAGAAATAACCACTTTTTTAAACAAAGATTTTTTTGCTATTTTAGGAGCTGAATTTTTCAATCCAGATAAGGGAGAAATAACCACTTTCTTAAACAAAGATTTTTTTGCTTATTAGAGCTGTATTTTTTCCCACCCAGATAGGGAGAAATAACCATTTTTAAACAAAGATTTCTTGTTGTTATTAAGGGTAATGTTTAACCAGAAAATGAAAAAACCACTTTCTTAAACAAAGATTTCTTGTTGTTTACTTAAGGGTGTATTTTCCCATCCAGAAATGGAGAAATAACCACTTTCTTAAAAAAAGTTTTTTTGTTGCATTTAAGGAGCTGATGTTTCCCACCCAGAAATGGAGAAATAACCACTTTTTAAAAAAGATTTTTTGTTCTTACTTTTGTTTTTTCCCCCCAGATGATGGAGAAATAACCACTTTTTTAAACAAAGATTTCTTGTTGTTTTTAAAACCGTTGTTCACATCCAGATGATGGAAAATAACCACTTTCTTAAAAAAAGATTTCTTTTGCTTACTTAAATGATTTTTCCCATCCAGATGAGGGAGAAAAACCACTTTTTTAAAAAAAGTTTCTTTTTGTTATTTAAAGGGAGGATTTTTCCACATCCAGATGATGGAGAAAAACCACTTTCTTAAACAAAATTTCTTGTTTTATAGGGCTGAACATCAGAAAATTTTAGGGAAATAAAAAACAAATTTTTTTTCTTCTTCCACCTTTTACTTCTTTTAGAAATATTGATGGGGAAAAGAGACAACTTTGAAGCACTACCCAAACGAGGAGCGAAGAAAATAGGGTAAGTCATTGTTAAACGATTTTAAAAGTGGTTCCCCCCTGAAAAAGCAGCAACTGATAATGTTATAATACAGCAAAAAATCCCTATCAAAAATTTTTTAGTTTTCATTTAAAAAAAAAGCAGTAATTTTTAAATTCAGTTAAATTTTTAGTAATGTGTTTATGAATTTTACAAAACATAAATAATTGTGTGTGCAGATCTTCTTGGAAGGGAAACCCAAAAGGGGGCACTATCAATATTTTAAATAAAAGGATTTTATAACACAAAAATAAATTTCATAAAGAAATGAGAACTTATGACTAAAACTATCAATAAAATTTTTAAAGAAAGTTTCGCCTAAGACAATTAATTAAATGAGGAGGCAACTAAAGGCAAAATGCCCCCCCCAAGTGATAGTTTTTAACAGGGTTATGACTTAAAACGTTCCCCCTACCAAGTGAAGTTTTGTAAAGGCTGCATGACTTTAAATTTTCCTCCACCAAATATAGTTGAGTAAAGGTTGGGGTCTTAATGAAAAATCAAACCCCCCAATGATATTTTTGTAACAGGGTGCATACTCCTTCCCTACTTCTTTTTCATGTTTTAGATTATCACAAAACTATCATAGGACGTTACGTTATCTGAGGACTATCATATACCCCCCGGGAAAAGGCCGATCTCCGCCAAGATAACCACAGCGCCGGGCCCAAAACCCCAGTTTGTGTTTAAAAATCAATTTTTTAATTTTTTGTTTTTTCGCCGAAATATTACCCCTATCCTTTCAATCTGGGCACGAGTGGGGCCCCCCTAAACTCTTTTTCGGAAAAGACCTTCATTGAAGAATGTCATTTGTCCATACCCCCGATTTGGCCGGATTTAAAATCATAGTCAGGGGGGCGGTTCATTTTAAACGGGGTCCCCAAAAAAAGGTGAACGGGATTTATTATTTTATACATTAAAATATTCCAACCGAAAAATGATTTTTGAAAATTCTTTTGGCCCCCAACAAAAAAAGATCACGAGCCGCCATTCCCAAATGATCAAAAACTGATGGGTCAAGGCCGAAAAAAATTTAATTTATTTCCCCCGGGCCGGGGGATCCCCCTAGCAGAAATGGACGCCACGTGCCGGAGCATAAAAACGTACTTTATTCCGGGGACTTTGGGGGCCCCAGAAAACATTTTAACGACGCGGTTCGATTGAACGAAGACCGCAAAACGGGGAAGGCTTAAAGGCAGAATACCGAAAAAATATGTTAGGGCTATAGTTCCGGGAAAGGTGGATGAAAAAAGATACCAGAAAAGGGTTTTTTTTAAAAATTTTCTTCAAAAATATGTTTTAATGGGGTTTATTCAAAATGGGAATGAAAAAATACTTTCAGAAATTTTTAATGAAATTTTACCAAAGAATGGGTTTTTAAGAAGTTTACTTACAGGGATGGTGTTTTATATGAAAGATCTTAAGAAGGGGTTTTTTATGAAAGTTATACTTACAGAAAGGGGGCACAAGCTATACTTAAAGAATTGTGTTTTTAAAAAGGATCTTAAGGGGGGGTTTTAATGAAAGAACTTTCAGAAATGGGGTATCATAAAATTTCTTAAGGCAAATATAAAAAATGGTACTTGTATGACGGTTGTCTATTCTAATATTAGAAATATCTGCTTCTTATAGTTGTTGGCTACAATAGAACCAGATAACTGTGACTGCTTAATCCCACATGTGATCATAAACCATTAGTGATTGTGCTTGATACAAAGAGAAATTATACATCTAATCTGTTGTGCCATCTTTTATAAACGTATGTACTTAGTAGCTATAGTGATGTTGGAGAGTTTCAGGTCATTAATTAGAGAAATTATTACAGGATAATAAATAGAACGCCAGATGTGACTGCATAAAACAGAATTATTGTAGATCGAAAAGTGAAGGGATATTTATTTCAATGTCACGTTCGTATTATATCTATATGTTTATGGTAGGGAGTTGAGACATATTTGGCTTTTTCAGAAATATCAATTTGGCAATCTACCAACTTATGACGTTTGTGACGCAGTATTATGTCGTATGTGTATATGTATATACGTTCGTGACGCAGTATTCGGTCGTATGTGGATATGTATATACGTTTTGATGCAGTATTCTGTCGGTACTGTGATGATGTATATAACGTTTGTGACGCAGTATCTGCGTATGTGTATATACGTTCGTGAGCAGTATCTGTCGTATGTATATATAGCGTATATATATATAATATATACGTTTGTGACGCAGTATTCGGTCGTATGTGTATATACGTTTGTGACGCAGTATTCGGTCGTATGTGTATATACGTTCGTGACGCAGTATTCTGTCGTATGTATATGTATATACGTTTGTGACGCAGTATTCTGCCGTATGTGTATATACGTTTGTGACGCAGTATTCTGCCGTATGTGTATATACGTTTGTGACGCAGTATTCGGTCGTATGTGTATATACGTTTGTGCAATACGCAGTGATTCGTGTACAGTATGTGATATATGCGTTTCGTGACTCAGTATTCTGTCGTATGTATATGTATATACGTTTGTGACGCAGTATTCTGTCGTATGTGGATATGTATATACGTTTGTGACGCAGTATTCTGCCGTATGTGGATATGTATATACGTTTGTGACGCAGTATTATGTCATATTTGTATATGTATATATGAAATTTTCAGAACAATGATAAACTAAAGATTTATAAATAGATTGATATATGTGAAAACAAGAGCTGGCGCAGATTACAACTGTGACCACGCACTACTGATGGGAAATTACGAATAAAATTAAATAAGATAAAGAGGGTATCTCTCTCTCTCTCTCTCTCTTGCGATCACCCGCCGCTATTAATTCAATCGTAAAGTCATAACGCCTGGTATTGTGCATCTGACTGATTTTTGCGTGGGCCTAAATTACCCTTTTACAGGCATCCCTCAACCATATGGACAGCCTCGCCGACTTCCGAGGTACTTGAAGCTTAGATCCTTCAAGAGTGGTCGTTGCAGGAAACCTAATGTCCTTGTAACTTTCTCGGACAGAGTTAGTTTTAGTGATGGCATATCGGGGGCCTTCTCTAACGGCTTTCCTGCCTTTGGTGAGGTCGTTCCATACACAACGTAAGACACCACTCCTTAATGATCTTTTAGTGCCGTAAATTTGGGCTTAGATCTACGTCAAGGAGCATTAGCTTATATGTGTTGACTGGGTGAGGTAGCTAAGATAAAGACCCGAACGATCTCGATCCTTATAGGACTAGTCACAGGAAGTATCACCTTTTTGTGTTGCTTTGTCAAACAAGCGATCATATGTTGACGGTATGCTTAGCCTTTAGTGATCTGAGCCATGACATTTGGACGTCATTTGTGTGGGGATGATCGGCGTCCGAAAACTATTGCCTGCCAATGCTTGGGGTTGTACCAATCAAGCCTTTGCATTATCGGCCATCCATTTTTTTTTATCCACGGTGAGTTTGTTCCTGAGTAGGAGTATTCTCAGCCGCTTCGGGGTGCGTGTCGTTACTTGGCAATTTGCTGGATTTTCCCCTGTATTTTCCCTGTCTCCGGGAAACACTGGTCTGGGGCTGCACACATATATTCTAGAGGGTCGTTTCAATCGTCGCTAGCAACGCAACTGAGGTTTTGCGCTCGCCGCTATCACCCACCTCAGTTCTTTCGGGGAGGTTAGTTATTGCAACAGTACCCTGCATGTTGTCCCAGGGAAGGCAGTTTGTTAGGCATAAAAACGCAACTTTTTTATTTGCGCTTGTCCAACCATTCCCACCTCAGTTCTTCCGGGATGTTAGTTGTTTTGGCAACCGTACCTTACCCGATTGTCCCAGGGAGGGCAGCTTCGTTAGGCTCTGAACGCAACTTTAGAATTTGCGCATCGGCCAACTTTACCCAATAGATTTCTCCACGCTTAGCCTCATGTGCGGGTTTCCGCATACCTTCCCATGTAGCGACACGATGCTGCGCTGCCGTGTTTCAGGAAACTTGCCTTGACTTTTTGATTCGTTACGTACCTTTTTTCTTGACTCTAGCTCTACAGCTGCCAATTTGCCTGCGACCCTTTACTCCTGGGGAGTTGGCCCTCTTTTCTGATTTGGAAGCTCTCATCCCTTCATGTGCAGTCTTTCCCATCGGACGGGAAGCTGCTACTTGTGGTAAGATCATTGCATTCACATCTACGTCGTATTTACCGTACCTACGTCTGTACAGGGTTTAAAGTGACTCGGTCTATTAACCCCGACGTTCTGAGTTCGAATCACGCTGCGGACAGTTTGGTTGCAAATTGTTTGCGTGGATTTTAACAAAAGGACGATGGCACTACCCGTTCGAAGCAATGGCAAACCACTGAACGTAATAATGCCTAGAAAAATCACAAACAGCTTTAAAAAGCTGGGTTGATTCGCAAAGTCCTGTAAAGGATACGCAATTAACTAAGGAACTGCTCTGACACGGAGCTTGACTCGTGCAGAGGGCTCCGAGTTTTCGCTCCACGTCTCAGCTTTGGGATGCACATCTCATCCCTTTAATTCGGTCATTTCTCCAGGGGGAGTTTAACATTTTGTTCGCGGACTTTCGTACGCTGCTGTTTCGTACTTTTGGTAACTTGGGCTAATTTTACGGACAACGGCCAGGAGATGCGTACGTTGTTCAGGGATTTTCGGACCTGCATTGTTTTTCCGTGCTTGCACTACTACCACTACCTGTAGTTCTCCCTATCCCTTTTCCCCCCACCCTTAGCCAGACCGGGAAACCAAGTCTGTTACGAGGTCACCACGTGGAGGTAGGGGGGAGGGTCTTGATCATTGTCCCCTTTACTGACCTGGCACATGTTGTCGCCATGCGCCTTGACCCCAAGAAGGGTACGAGAAACATTAAATCAAATTCTCTCTCTCGCGATCACCCCAGAAACCCATGTACCAGATATCCCCATAAATTCAATTCATGTGGAAACCTGATTCATGCAGCCTTAGCATTGGTGTGTTTTACGTCCCATCTTCAGCACCATTTGGAGCTCTGGTGTTTATCCTTCGACGATGTGTCCGGTTTCAGCCAGCGTTTGCTCGATACGCTCTTTCCCTTCTGTAGCCATCTAGTGTTTTTTATGGTGTGGGGTAGCTAACCCCAACCCCCTTAGTCGTCTCTTACGACATGCGTGACAGGTAACACTGGTTCTATTCTTTACACCCAATTTGGGCCCCGGAAACCACTCGAACGTAAATCGAATTCAACCAAACTCGACTGACGTAAAATGGAAAACGCATTTCAATTCATTATACAGAATAGGGGGGCAGTGTTGCTTAATCATTATGGAGCCGATCACAACCTAAATATACCTGGTTCAAACACCGCGATGGGCAGTTTGGGCAAAATCGTTCCGTGGATTTTTATGAACGATAAAAATAGAACTCACCGTTCAGAAAGCAATGACAAACTACTATACGTATAAGTGGAGCCTAGGAAATCAACAACTCGTTTACTGTAAAGGATATGTCACGATTTTTATTTTTTATACATAATAGACACAACGAAAGGAAAACAATAGAAACAATAGAAGCATAATTGTACATGCGTAAAGAATCAATGCAACAAATATCAGCAATAGAAGCAATGGAAGAAAATTTTACATGCTTAAGAATCAATGCAACAAATATCAACAATAGAAGCAATGGAAGAACCAATGCAACAAATATCAACAATAGAAACAATAGAAGCATAATTGTACATGCGTAAAGAATCAATGCAACAAATATCAACAATAGAAGCAATGGAAGAACCAATGCAACAAATATCAACAATAGAAACAATAGAAGCATAATTGTACATGCGTAAAGAATCAATGCAACAAATATCAACAATAGAAGCAATGGAAGAATCAATGCAACAAATATCAACAATAGAAACAATAGAAGCATAATTGTACATGCGTAAAGATTTAATCCAACTAATATCAACAATAGAAGCAATGGAAGAAAATGTGTACATGCTTTAAAAAATCAATGCAACAAATATCAACAATAGAAGCAAAAGGAAGAACCAAGCAACAAATATCAACAATAGAAACAATAGAAGCATAATTGTACATGCGTAAAGAATCAATGCAACAAATATCAACAATAGAAGCAATGGAAGAAAATGTGTACATGCTTAAAGAACCAATGCAACAAATATCAACAATAGAAAAAAATAGAAGAATAATTGTACATGCGTAAAGAATCAATGCAACAAATATCAACAATAGAAGCAATGGAAAATCAAACAAAATATCAACAATAGAAACAATAGAAGCATAATTGTACATGCTTAAAGAACCAATGCAACAAATATCAACAATAGAAACAATAGAAGCATAATTGTACATGCGTAAAGAATCAATGCAACAAATATCAACAATAGAAGCAATGGAAGAATCAATGCAACAAATATCAACAATAGAAACAATAGAAGCATAATTGTACATGCTTAAAGAACCAATGCAACAAATATCAACAATAGAAACAATAGAAGCATAATTGTACATGCGTAAAGATTTAATCCAACTAATATCAACAATAGAAGCAATGGAAGAAAATGTGTACATGCTTAAAGAACCAATGCAGCAAATATCAACAATAGAAACAATAGAAGAACAATTGCACATGCTTAAAGAATCAGTCCAACAAACATCAAACGAACTAACCCCAACATAATGTCAACGGATCAAACAGAAATATATGGCGGAAGACATTCTGTAATTCATGGAATATCGCATGAAAAATCCAACAGAATAAATCAGAATATTATAGAAGCAATAATGAGATAAAACATAAATGTAAACAGATAAACGTGTTAAAAGAAATATGCAAACATATCGAAAGAGAACACAGAGGAAACTAAATCAAGCTAAAACAGCTTTTGAGAAAATGAAAAACACAATATTCGGAATTCGCTACAATGACACTGCAGGAACGAGTACTCCAGTACTATATTGAACCCATACTTATGTATGTAGTGAATCAGGGACAATGAACAAGCAATCAATAAGTTCGCTTGAATCCACAGAGATGTGGTTTTGCGGAAGAATGCTGAAACTTCCACGGACAACGAAGAAAACAAACGATGAGGTTTTAATAGAGGCCAGCACACAAAGAAACCTTAATTAAAATAATACAAATCAGACGATCAAGGTTCTTTGGGCATATAATGCGAAGATGAAGTTTAGAGCATTTGGTGACAAGGGATATCATTCAGTGAAAGAGATATCGTGCACGGCAGACGGAGAAGATGTTGGATGGGTGACTTAGTTGTTCGACTAAAGATTGAAGTCAGAACTGATTATTTGCACCAGTGAAAGAGAGAGATAGAGAGTTTATGAGAGGCATGATCGTCTACGCCAGCAAGCATGACACAAAATTGATTGAACAGTGTAATGGATATCGATTTAGCTTTATCGTCGTTTAATGTACTCACTGAAGCAGTTATCGAAATGTAATATTAATTTCTTCACGTCATATCTGTTCAAATGAGACCTGGTCAAGTAGTTCTCAAAACTCTTCTGTCTTTGAAAGTCCAATAGTCAGGAACTTGAATGCTTGTTCTAAACATAATGAATACCATAAAGACAGTAGTGAGGGTGAATTTGCGGACATTTTTTGTCAAGGTTCTTATTCTCTTATTAATCATTTTGTATTTAGTGTCACGAATTTAGTGGGATGGTTATTCCTTTGAGATTTGTGCTGACAAAGCTGAACACTATTCTCTACTTATAAAAATGAGTGTATGTATGTATGTATGTTTGTTACCTATAGACTCGGAAACTACTGAACAGATGTAGCTGAAATTTACAGGATATGTTTGTTTTAATGTCGGGATGCTACCTGTCACAGTTTGAAATAGGTAGCGCTGAAGCTTTTCGAAACAATCTAAAAAATAATAACACGCTCATTTCATCGAGAGTTTCTAACGAAATCTCCATTAACGTTTCCGACGAAAAACGCAAATTTCATCGAGAGTTTCTTCCGGAAGTTTACAGTATCATGAGTATGTGCATCTACACGATTCGATGACGTATGATTCAAGTCAATATTTCAAACAAGCCGTTAAAGTCAATATTTCAAACAAGCCGTTACAAGCTGAAGGTTTGTTTCTAATCATGATCATAGATACTGCAAATCATATTTTAAGTTCCATCTATTCCATCAATGTTTGTTAGCTATGTTGGCAAAAATTGCTCTATATTCAATTAAACCAAACAAAACTACGATCCGAGGAATACGTTCATTTGAGGGAAGCTATTGGCCGGCATTTCTATAAATGGCAAGATGGTTATTTTGCCATCAACGTTTACCTGATGTACAATGTACACGTTATATGTATGAATATTACCCAATATTAGATTACACGACAGAAACGGGGTTACCATTTATTATTTTGTAAATCAATCCATACCATTGACCATAGCGGCGTGCAATTCTAAATTAGTACAACCATTTCGCAATAGGTGGCGCGTGAGTAGTTTCGACAAATGATTCATACAGTTTTCCTGATTTTTCAAAACATTTTACTCGCAGTTTCTATGCATTTCCTAATAGAATTTAATCAAAATGCTAATTTTTTATTTATTCCAGCGAAACATCAACAGTGATATTTGATTCCATGTGTGAAGACAAACAAGCTGCAGTTATTTCCACACGCTCTTCACGAATTTTCCACACATTTTCAATTATTATGCCTGAATATTACCCAATATTAGATTACATGACAGAAACAGGGTGACCATTTAATATTTTGTAAATCAATCCATACCATTGACCGCTATAGCGGCGTGCAATTCTAAATTAGTACAACCATTTCGCAATAGGTTGCGTGAGTAGTTTCGACAAATGATTCATACAGTTTTCCTGATTTTTCAAAACATTTACTCGCAGTTTCTATGCATTTCCTAATAGAATTTAATCAAATGCTAATTTTTTTATTTATTCCAGCGAAACATCAACAGTGATATTTAATTCCATGTGTGAAGACGAACAAGATGCAGTTATTTCCACACGCTCTTCACAAATTTTCCACACATTTGCAATTATGCCTCCCGAACGAAAAGCTATTGGCCCATCTACACCTAGAGCACGAAAGAGAAAGGCATTACTAGCTTCAGAAACAGATGAGCAACATAAAGCAAGACTGCAAACTGTTCGAGTACGCACTGCTGAAGCCCGTTCGTCCTGAAACAGACGAGCAACGTGAAGCAAGACTAGGAACCAATCGAGTACGCACTGCTCAAGTCCGTTCAGCTGAAACAATCGAGCAACGGCAAGCAAGTCTGCAAACCGTTCGGATACGCACTACTCTATCCAGACTAACACTGCACGCTGATTTAAATCTAGGTGCATTCCATTACAATACTAATTATGATTACAGTCTTCATCCAAATGTGTTATTGGAAAAATGGATAGATTATGCATTTAGCTGCAGTTTTAATCAAAATCCTGACATTCGTTGTTCATCATCTGTTTGTGCAATTCGGTGAAATCGATCAAGTACATTTGCAAATATGTCAACAAAGGAAGCAATATGGCAGTTTTGGAGTGGCAAATATAACTGCATCCATCGATGAAATCGAGCATTATCAACTTGGACGTTACATTAGTAGCAATGAAGCAGTATGGCGCATTTTATCATTTCCAATTCATGAACGACATCCAACAGTTGTTCATTTGGCAGTGCACCTTGAAAATGGACAGCGCGTGTACTTCTCAACAGATAATGCACGAGCATTGTCACCATCGCCAACAACGTTAACTGCATTTTTCTCATTGTGTAGAGATGATATATTTGCAAAGACGCTACTTTACTCTGAACTGCCAACATACCTCACATGGAATGCAGCAGCGAAAAAGTTTCAACGTCTCAAACAAGGTAAAGTAGTTGAAGGACATTCCAATTTATATTCGACCAATGCGTTAGGTCGTTTGTACACTGTTCATCCAAACAATGCAGAATGCTTTTACTTGCGATTACTGTTAATCAACAAACGTGGACCAACATCCTTCCAAGAATTTAGAACAGTTAACGGTCACGTATGTGCTACTTATCGTGAAGCTTGCCAAGAATTAAATCTTCTTGAAAACGATGCACATTGGGACACTTCACTCGCTGATGCATCCAATACTGCACGACCACAGCAAATACGCACATTATTTGCAGTAATTTTAACAACATGCTTCCATCCAATCCAAAAGAACTTTGGGAAAAATACAAAGACTACATGAGTGAAGACATCCTACATCGCTTGCGTGCGACGAATCAAAATCCTGACATTCAATTCACACAAACGTATATAATGAGGCATTGGTTTCAATTGAGGACATATGTTTGGCAATCACTAATAAAGCACTGGTGCAATTTGGAATGGATGCGCCAGAACGATCTGCAAACAACCTTTTCGATTGTGAGTTGAACGAGAAACACACTTTGATATCAACGAATTGAGTACATTTGTTCAAACGAATCTTCCAAAATTGATTCCGGAACAACGCATAGCATATGACAGAATTATGCATGCAATTACAAGTCAAAACGGTGGATTGTATTTCATAGATGCGCCCGGAGGCACAGGCAAAACTTTTCTCATTTCACTTATTTTGGCAACCATACGATCACGAAATAATATTGCACTGGCAATCGCATCTTCTGGAATTGCAGCAACTCTTTTAGATGGTGGCCGAACAGCGCATTCAGCGCTGAAATTGCCGTTGAATATGCAAATCACCGAGACACCAACATGCAATATCAACAAAAATTCTGCAATGGGTAAAGTACTCCAATTATGTCAACTCATTATATGGGATGAATGTACTATGGCGCATAAAAAGCATTAGAAGCGCTTCATCGTATACTGAAAGATTTGAGAGGAAATGACCAGCTCTTCGGTGGCGCACTCATTTTATTGTCTGGCGATTTCCGGCAAACTCTACCAGTTATACCAAGATCAACACCCGCTGATGAACTTAATACATGCCTGAAATCATCAGTTTTATGGCGACACATACAGAAATTGACTTTGAAGACCAATATGCGTATACAACTACAACATGATGAAACCTCTGAACGTTTCGCAAAACAATTGTTGGATATTGGGAATGGGAAAATGCCAATCGATGATTCCACACGATGTATCACATTGCCAACAAACTTCTGTAACATCATAGCGACCACAGACGAATTGATTCAAAGTTTTCCCAAATATTGCACATAATTACAAAATCATCAGTGGCTCAGTGCACGTGCAATATTAGCAGCAAAAAACAAGGATGTATATGACATGAATTTGAGAATTCAAAACAAAATACCAGGCGAAGTGACAACGTATAAGTCCATCGATACTGTAATGAATCAAGACGAAGTTGTCAATTATCCAACTGAATTCTTGAATTCACTTGATTTGCCAGGCATGCCACCACATATTTTAACATTGAAAATTGGCGTGCCTATCATTCTTCTCAGAAACATTAATCCACCACGACTTTGCAACGGTACTAGACTTTTAGTGAAAATATGATGAACAATATCATCGAAGGTACAATTTTAAATGGAAAATTTAAAGGAGAAGATATACTATTGCCACGCATCCCAATGATTCCAACAGACATGCCATTCGAATTCAAACGCTTGCAGTTTCCGGTGCGACTCGCCTTTGCAATGACCATCAACAAATCACAAGGACAATCACTACAAGTGTGTGGACTACATTTGGAAAATCCCTGCTTTTCACATGGACAGCTATATGTGGCCTGTTCACAAGTCGGAAAACATTCTGATTTATTCGTGTATGCACCAGATGGAAAAAAAAAAAATATTGTATATCCAAAAGCACTTCAATAAACAGACTTGAAATGGAACGTTAAATTGTAAGTTTTTTTTCTCCAAGAAAATGAACAAAAGGACAATGACAAAACAAATAATTACTACATATTGTTATAGCAAGTTTCCTTTAAATTCATTTTCTTTTGAAGGCGTAGCAACGCGCAGGGTACAAGCTAGTCAACTATAATTTTTTATTATAGTCTTAGATTCCTAAGGTGGGACTGATTATCGTACTGTGTAAGCGTTGCTCTATCGACTAGATCTCATAAGGGTTGTGGGTTCAATCCCATACTCCACGTTCCACAAGTGAGGAAAGGAATTGGTCCTCCGACCTCCTACACACAAGGGACTAGAAATATGAAGTACAGGCAATTAATACCATAATGTCTGAAAAGGCTACGGAAATTGTATTTATTTATAGATTCTAAGGCTTACATTATAATCCCCCTGCTCTCCGTATATTGCTGGCATGTTCTAGCTAAAGCATTATAGTCAGCTCGAACTGAATAGTTTAAAACGTGGCTCGGATCTCCATCACTGCTTTCATTTCAGATATTTTCCCCAAAGCAGAAACTTCTTCTGTGTTCGCCCGCTTTGAATTCGGAAGTTACTCAAAGCGCCTGGCATTACGTTTCTGACTGATTTTTTTAAGGTAGGCCTTCTTACCCTTTAATCGGATTCCCTTGACATGCAGGCGGGCATTCTCCGTCTTCAGAGATACTTGAAGTTTTGATCCTCAAGTGTGATCTGATTGCAGAAACAAATGTTTTTCTCATTAGTCCCCAGAATCATTTCACTTTTGTAGACACTTAATGAATTTTTGTTTTTGCAATGTCCAGGAAAGGTATCTTCTTCTTCTTCAAACGCTCCATATGGCCCACTTGTTAACCACTCTGTGTGATTTATATGTGATGTGAGCCTAAGAACGATTGTACGTTGTGCCAGTTATGCGCCTACAGGTAGGCCAACAAATCCGATTTCTGCGTTGCTTTTTATTTGCTAGGGTAGCATCGCTAGAACCTACATCAGTCGCCTCTTATGATATGCATTGTTGGTCGGAGTGGTACTATTCTTTGCTTCCTCGGGTCCTGGCCCCACATGGGCGACTGACCAGATTAAACCTCTAGCCATATAAGTTATAGTCTATTTGTAGTGTCTATTTAAAATTGTAAAATGGTTCATTTTCTTTCTTCTTTGTCTTTTCTATAATCCTGCTTTGCCGTACAACGTCAGGATGATAAGAAATGTCTAAAACGTGCTTTAGTGTGTGCTTCATAAACAGTGTTTTTCGTCGCCTCTGAGGTCCACCTTTGTTTTTTCATAATCCCCAAACCTAACGTAACTTTCCATTCTATTATGCACAGTGTTACAATCTGATCTGTCCATGATCGTATATTTTTAAACGAACCAATTTTTCTGTGAACTGTTTGTTTTATATTCCTTTAAACCTTTCAAATAGAATTATGTTCAGTATTTCTTACTGACACTGATCTCTCTGTATTTGGTATATTTTGTATTTTGTGTGCCTGCTATAAATTCAGTCCATGTTGGTCAAGATCAGGGTTTACTATCCAACCACATACAATGTACAATTTGTTGGTTCCATCGAACCCGAATTTCCACGGCACTTAGTCAATAGCGTGTGCTGTAAATTTCGATATCTGCGACCCTTTTGGTGCGTTCCTTCTTTCCTTTTCTCCAATCCTGTTTTGCCTCACAGCATCATTTAAAATAAGAAATTTCCAGAACTGACTTTTCTGTTCGCTTCATAAATAGTGTCTTTCGTCTCCTATGTTATCTCTGAGGTCCACCTTTTGCGTGACCGTCCTTTCACTTTGTATCCATTGAGCCCATTGATACATTATTTTAAATCACTTTTCCTTTGACAGCTTGACAAGATCCTTTTTCTTTGATAGCTCTTTGCAGTCGGATGCTATTTCCTATATTTTCCAGACTTTGACTTGTAATTTTAATAACATCTATGTATATGTTTCACTGTCCGGTTTGATGGTCCCTCTAGGAATGCTGTCTGGTCCAGCTGCCTTTCCTTATTTTAGGCGTTTAAAATCTTTCATGATTTCTTTTTCACTTGGTATCACGTAATTAACCCGCATTATCAGTTTCCGGTTGTATGTCTGGTGGATCTAGTAGAGCTGGATATTTCAAAGTTCTTCGAAATCATAAAGAGTCGAAATTCCAAGAAATGACTTGATTGCACCAGATTTTAAATCATAGGGTTCAGTCCCTGTACACAAAAATGACACTTCATCTGTCTAGAGTATTGCACAAACCACTAACGCCATTGCTTCGGCAACAATCCTAGAGGTTTCTGAAAATGATGTACTTGTGAAAAGAACGGTGCGGTCCGTATCCAAACCCACTACCTTCAGAACGCAAAGCAATGGCGTAGCCACTAGCAACAGAGACCTTCGAAATGTTTCTGAATATTTTTTTTAAAAAGAAAAACGTTATATTTTGTTCCACTTTTCAGTTGCTCTTGTGTGTTTCTTAGAAGTTTTCCGTATTTGTCTTTAATGCAAAATTATATTGCTTCCATTTCTATGTAAGTTTTGTATGAGTTTCATAAAGTAAAAACTGAAAAAGAAATAAGTATTTAAAACCAAAACACTCAGAAAAGTGACAAATTAAAAATATTGGGACCTGTTCCATGGCTAGAAATGATAGAAGATCTCCATATTTCTCCAATGTATGTACTTTACCAGACAAAGCAGTCACTCCAGTGAAGATATGGTGTTCTGCTGTAGGAAGTCTTCATTTTGCTTGTATAGTTAGTCTGGTGTTGGGAGTGATGCCGTGTCTTTTTCTTTTTAATCACATGAACGTTATTGGTAGGTACATACATTGAAGTATATGAACCCCCGGGGGCCCAGTAGACGACGTATGAAAATTGCCAGCCCCTCCGAGTTATGTATTTTTGGGTGAGCCAACAATCAATCTTAATCATCATTTCGTCCCCGGTTGCATTTGATAAACACGAATTTTTCATTAGATAAGGATGTCCAAGAGTGTTTATCCACGCGTTGCATGGTCATACATTTGGCGCTTTTTTTCAATAATAGGGGGAATTGTGATCACGATCATTTAATTATTTATTGAAATTCTCTTTTTCAAATTCAGAACTACATGTTTCCCCTCATTCACACATTTAGACGATATCACAAGAGAACTTTAAAAAAATTAATTGATGAAATTAGGGGGCTTTTTCATTTGGGTGAACGGGAAAATTCTTGTTTGTTTACTGTCAAGATATGAGGTATCAATTTTCTAACCAAATATGATACAAATAAAGAGCTTTTAAAACGAACAAACTGTGCACCATCTGTTGCTATTTTATAAACACGCAGCTTTAGTTGTTATATGAGGACTATCTCATAGCACACCGGACATGTTCATATGTGCTTCGATCCCCGCCTCAACAAATCCAGCAAATCAACACGCCAATTCAATGATTATTAATCACTCTTTTGTAAATTTGGTATGTCGTTCTATTCGGGCTGTACCAATATCGACACCAATCCATCTCAATCTGGTCAGTGACTGGGATTTACAACCCTAAAACTAACTCTGTTCGGAAAGACTCTCAATGCGTTAAGAATGTCTAACGACATACCAAATAACGATATGCCACTTACCTAGATCTTCTTGTGTCCAGTTGACACATAAGGCTTCCATAAGAGATTTCCACTGTTGCCGTTCTCCCGCCTTTCTACTAGTTCTTTCTTGATCAGTCACAATCATTCACCTTCTCTCCACAGTTTTTCTCCATATTTCCTTTGACTGACAGGCGTCTTTTTCCATCTGCTGTCCACCGTAGAAGTTTCCTAACCAATGCAGCTACTGGCATACGAACATTTCGTTTTACAGAAGAGTATTTGGAACAATGTAAACAGTCATCTAGCTTCGGACCAGAAGGTCGCGCACAGACCATAGACCAATACGCTCTGCTGCAACCAACAAGGACTCCGTTCTTAATTTCAAGAGTATGTCTCGATGAACCATCAGTACGCATATACTTCGACATCTGCTGAAGGAGACTGAGCACCCATGGGTCAGCCCGCAGTTCTAAAACGTTAGTTCATTAACCAATAACCAAAAGAGAGTATTTTATTGTTGTTTGTGATGTCTATATTATTGTATCAGTTGCTTGCTGGAACAGCTAAGAGAAACCAGCGTGCTATTATTTTCAAGACGACCAAGATATTCAAAATAGTAGTGAGCGGGAGCATGTTATAGGTAAGATAATGCTGATATCCTTTATGTTGCTCCCAGTCCATTCTAGGTTATTTATACAAAAGAGAAAAGTTGATTGTCAAGCATAGTAATTTTGTGTAGATATTATTCGTAAGTATGCACGATCGAGGAATATATCATGCTTAGTTTTAATAGATAGATACAGGTCATTATTATGTAATTTGGAAAGTTTCAAAATACCAACGCAATTTTTTTGGGATGACAATTTTGATCATAGACGATCTGAGAAGATCACTTTCTTAATTTGAAAGTGTAGAACATTTTTTCCTTGTTGAAGAAGTAGAGAGAAAGAGGGAGAGAGACAGACAGACAGAAAGACAGACATACAGACAGACAGACAGAACGAGATATATTTGATTAATTGTACCATCACTATTGCATTTCGTTGAATAACATTGAGCGCCCCAATCTCTTTCTACGAAGAAAGATCTCGACAGCAGTGAACGAACTTCGTAGCAGCGTTAAGGCGTCGGTGTAGTTTTGAGGAACGAATAATTGGTGAAATATTATTTATAAACATGTTGACATTTAAGAGACATTCTTGGTTCTGGTTTATGTTTTACATACAGTGTTACGTGACAGCTTATTCCGAAAACATTGGATGAGGTTTCATTAAATATAGTATTGAGATCACATAGAAAACTATAATCAACGTCAATCGATCATAGTTCTTTATTTGCTTGTATTCTTCTAGCACTTGAGAAGATTATATTTCTTTATTTGCTTGTATTCTTCTAGCACTTGAGAAGATTATATTTCTTTATTTGCTTGTATTCTTCTAGCACTTGAGAAGATTATACTTCTTTATTTGCTTGTGTTCTTCTAGCACTTGAGAAGATTATATTTCTTTATTTGCTTGTATTCTTCTAGCACTTGAGAAGATTATATTTCTTTATTTGCTTGTGTTCTTCTAGCACTTGAGAAGATTATACTACCTTATTTGGTTGTGTTCTTCTAGCACTTGAGAAGAAGATCTTAGTGACAACGTTAATCACGATCTAGACTTCCTCTTTCACTTTCCCTGGGGTTTCAGAAAGGACCCTTCTTGCTACACTCCTCGATTTTCACAAGGCATGTAATATCCAGCTAAAAGTATAGGTAAAACATGGAAAGATTTGGAAGGAATGGCAAGAGAGAGGAAATAGTTTGGAAATAGAGAGGAACAAGCTGGAAGAAGTGTGTTGATGACCTGTACACCGTTGGGAGTTGAAAGGTGAAGAATGTAAGATCGAGCGCCAGCGTCTTTTCTTCCCTCTTGATTCACTGGGATCTGTCTCATTCTCTGAAAAAGTTCCCATCTGTGGCCCAATCATACCATTGCAGTCTGTGTTCGCTAAACCACAACAATGCAAACAAATATACATTAGTGTACATACAGTTATTTGTTTTTGAAGTAAGAGGTCTACTTCTTCTCCTTCTTCTTTGCGTTCATTCTTCACGACCAATTTTAATCACTCTTGTGATATGTTTGATCTTTGCCAAGAACGTGTATACGTTGCACATTGGTTGGTAGGCCCCTAAACGCATAGAATTCTACACGTTGAGGACATGTGCATCTTATTTCAGCCAACAGTAAGAGGTCAAAAGTTCATGTATTGTAGAGGTAAAGTTGCATATGTTTTCAGTAATCAAATATATAAATGAAACACGAGACGTATAGATGTTAACGTATAAACTACAAAAGAATTGCTACTGTTGTATACGATTCACCTCGCATCTCTTGTTTCTACTTAACCAAGCGTAACATAAATATACTAAACAATGTTTTACATTCACTTTATTGAAAACATACGATAGATGTGAACAGATGCCCGTACCATTATGATTATCATATCCTATAACCGGCTGGCGTAGCTGACCATGTATTTCTACAAACGTCAATCCTACGTAAATACTAGACATTCTGTTGAAAACTATACTAACTGAAAGTTGCTAGATGAAAAGTTAGTTAATTGCATATCCTTTACAGGACTTTGCGAATCAACCGCGCTTTTAAACCTGTTTGTGATTTTTCTAGGCATTATTACGTTCAGTAGTTGCCATTGCTTCTGAACGGTGACGCAATCGTCCTTTGTAAGAATCACGCGAAACAATTTGCAGCCAAACTGTCCGCAGCGTGATTCGAACTCAGAACGCCGGGGTTAATAGACCGAGTCACCATCCCCCTAACACAGACGCCAACTGTAGATGAAAGGAGTGATATAATGAGAGGAGTACACTAATCAAGAGACGGAAAAAAAAATTTGGTGGAATGTACCATTATAGTAAAGACAGAAAATGTTGGAGATCTGATTGCAGCGGACTCATCATGGAGATTTTACTGTCGATCAATCAATCAATCAATCTGAATATTGCATGGAACCTAAAAATTCGCTCACGCAACTAAACAAAACAATTTTAGATTACAAATAAATAATAATTTGTATGATAAATTCGTATTTATTTGGCATGAAATGAAACAAAGAGAGAAAAACCCGTTTATTATCAAAAACCCCGATAAATCAGTGTATTGAGAACTACATATCGACATCACACATTAAGAAATAAGTAGATAGATAAAGAGGAGGGAGAGATGAGAGAGAGAGAGACTAAATAAATAGAGATCATCTCGGATATTTCAAAAAGTGTATGTACATCAAAGAATGTGTCATATTTAATTATATCTGTCATAAAATCAGTGAGCGTCTGTAACTCAAGTGGTAGTGAGCTCGATCATGAACCAAGCGTACCTGGTTCAAACCACACGGTGGCAAGTTTGAAGCAAATTCGTTTCGTGGGATTTTTACAAAAGTAAAATAGACCTCACCGCTCAGAAAGCAATGGCAAACTACTGAACGTATAAGTGGTGCCTAGAAAATCAACGACTCGTTTACTGTGGTTGATTGCTACGTCCTTTAGGATATACCCCGATTTTCATTCATTCATAAAATCGATACTGTAAATGTAACATATTCTAGATCAGTGTTTATTATTCCTCTTCTTCGATGACTCTCAGGCGTCAACTTGAATATATGCTAAGAGAGCAGTCTAGATCTCCAACAAGCTTGGTTAAGTGCAATGCCACTGGTGAGAATTATATCACCATTCTCTGCTTCTAACATACTGGGCACCTTTGATCAGTATACATGTAACTCCCAATCTGGGTTCGTGTGATTATTGCCTCATTTATGTTAGAATCCAAATGGAGAAAAAGATTTTATGGAAAAGGCCACAAACAGGGTTTGAAAGACACAAAAAGAAAAGAGAGAGATGGGCATTCTAAAACCATGTTTTTGTCCCTTATATTACACGTGGAACAAAATTGGTTCCTTGACAAAATGTATTATAAATGATTTATGTTTAATGTTATATCTTCTGTTAAACACAAGAATGATATTTTATATATTAGAATATGAAGATATTCATTCTATATGTTTGTAGATTTATCTGTTGCATTCCTGCAAAAAGAGTTATGCATAAACATCAAATGGATC
>JADZMA010001298.1:0-21788 GCA_020796225.1 Arion vulgaris
ACCCCCCCTTGGACTCAACGTTTCATTCCTATGCTTTTTAGTACTTTATCATCTCATGCCTTGCAATCTATAGTGTATTTGCTTCATATATATAGTATATATTCACTTGATTGTTTATTGTTTCTCTTCTTTCTACTTAAGTTTTGTGTTGCACTATTTCGTTATTCGTTTGTATCCCAGATTTCATTAGATACGTTTGAATGTTTCGTAATCGTCCATTTGTGTTTCTTTGAAATTCGTCACTCCTGTTAAATGTTTGTTGAAAAAGGGCCCTTTTTGGTCGAAACGTTGCTGTTTATCATCCCTGTTTCTGTATTTTGTAAAACTACAGTACTTTGTACGTGTTTCGCTACTTGATCAATGTTATGTTATGTTATGTTATGTTATGCGATCGACGTCATGGCACTTTGGGATTCCATTCGTGTTGTCCTCCCTGCAGCAGCCATCCCAAAGTCCATTTGCTCACAGTACCCAGGAGAAGTTGATTACTATATCTTCTCTCACCACGAAGATGACACTGTCCGCATGTCCAAACTTAACGCCCATCTCGAACCGTTCCAGTGTCTGAGACCCCCCCATGTCACACAATTGCGGCGTACCGCATTGATAATATCGGCTCTGCCCATACTTTTGCCCACTTGAGTCGGGGCGTTGTTTGGAAGAGCCAGACGCTCGCTACCTCGCACTCCAGCATGTCCAGGGGGTGTACAGCTGAGTCATTTTTGAGATGGATTCCGAATGATGTCCACCCATTCCAAACGCATACTTAGATTCAATCAGTTAAGCATATCATCGAGTCTGATATGATAATCGTAGGGTTACCTGTTGCTCACCCATCCAATGACAGACCCCGGGAGGCAGCGGTGATCTCCATAGTCATGCTCAATGTCGTTGTCTCGTAAGCCCCGCAGTCCTCATGAAGTGTGCGACCGTTCATTGTGCTGAATAAGCCCACGATGATCGGGTTAACGTTTGACAGAGCCATCGGTGTAGATAATGATATCACCTGAATGGGAGTGCTTGATCAAGATGCAAGAATTTCCGCATTGACGACGCCCGGGCCCATTCCCCAGCGGCGTCCAATTTGGCTGAAAACCTGGCGTAAGCAGTCATATCCTCTGATATAGTCATCCATTCTTCACCATGCCTCAACTCATCTAGAGTACAGACCTGTTTAATAACATCCTCTGCCCGCCATCCAGGATCGACCCTCTTAAATTGCCTGCCCTTGTTTTCATTTATGGATTGTGCAGATGATATTTGTCGGGAGAAACCTCAGATAAGCTTTTACCTGGGACTTGTCTCATGGCCATCGTTGGAACCCAAAGGGACATAGCGCATTGCCGCACATGAAGTGTCACGGTGCAACAAGCATGCCATCGCTTATTTTGGATCCTTTCTAACTTATCCAGCGATGTTCTGCTTACTGTCAGAAGATCAAGGCCATAGTCCACCACGCTCAGAACTAGACCCTGATAAAGAAAAAATAGCAGGCGTTGTTCAATATCCACCTTCCGCCATAACTTTTGAGAGCGGTTAGCCATTTCTTCTTTTAGGATTACGTTATCAACATGACTCTTAAATGACATACTTCTGTCAACTGTTATTCCAAGATATTTTAGTTTTTCGCTTCTGTCAATGTCTTTGTTACACATGCTGACAACTGGGGTAGGTGTCTTTACTATGTGAGTGTTAAAGAGAACCATGTCAGAGAACCCTTTGGGGGGTTCAATTTTCGCTTGAATTGTTGACCAGTCACCAATCCTATTCAGCTCACACTGTAATACTGATGGATCTCATTTCTATCCTTCCCCCTGGATACACTAGAATATCATCGGCGAAAGACATTGTTCTGCAAAATTCCGAACCTTTGTGTTCGGGTTACCCTGACGGTGATAATTGAACAGGACTGGCGGGAGTGGTGATCCTGAGGAAGGTTCATTAACCTGTTGGTGGATGTCATGAACCACAACGCATTGATATCGTGCGCTCAAACAAAAAGTGCAGCAGCAATCCACCTGACCAAGCCTGACTCCACCGCATATCCATTAATAACTGCATAAGAAAGTGTAATAGCTTGTATATGCGTCCTGAAATCAATGGCAGTGCTCCCTTTTTCCATCCCCATCTGAAACCCCTCATACGCATCATATGCAAAACCGCTGCATTACACCGGTCCTTTCCGGACGATAGCCGCTGAGAGTGGGGGGGAAAAAGACCATTTGTCCAATTATATTTGAAACTCTACGGGCATGAATTTTTCAAGCAGTTCGCTGACAGTGTTTTGCAGGTAATAATTCTATATCCATTTGTACTTGAGATCTTTTCCAGGCTTAGGCAAGGGTCCAGCTGTCACCCAATCATCAGGAATAGTGCCAGTATAGATTTTTTTATTAAAAAGCTTGATAATTCAGCAAGATCTTTGTCCTCCAGACATTTTATGTGACATGAAACCATCAGGACCAGGTGCTGTATCAGAGCCATCTTAAGTATTGATTTGATATTATCGATAGAAAATTTTTCTATATCGTCGTCTATGACAGTTTGCATCTCATGCGAATGGTGTACGATCTGTTGCATTCTTTTACGTTCCTCTCTGTCTTTCTTTCTGTCTAGAGAATAAAGTTTTGAAGAACGCCTCACCCTCTCCTCATCTGTCCTCAAAATTACTCCACTGTCCAGAGTCAGATTAGGCATTGACAAATGTCTCTCACCGCCATTCATGCTGAGGTGCAATTTTCCCGAATTTTGCGAGTGAATGCTGTTTCCCAAATTTTAAGCAGAATTTCTCCCATATCATATGCTTCTTTTGCAATCTGGTTTGAAATGTATAGCATACTGTTCTTTCTTTCTGTCAGGCTCTTCCACGTTCCCGGGAGATTTTGATTTTCGGCTTTTTTCCACGCTCTGGTTGCCATCCTTTTTTCCGCCCATGCCTGCGCAACTTCAGGTGTCCACCATGGTGGTTACTGGAAAGAAGTTCTGTTTAATTTGGGGAAAAATGTACCTTAGCCGCAGCTGACTGATGACATTAGGTTGGTGTTCGTCATAGTGGAAAGCCGAGGCACGATTTTGAGTTATCATCTTAGCTGATTTTTTTTTAACCAGTATTGCACAAGGTAGATGATCACTGCCATGGTGTCCGAGAACATCCCAGCGAAAAATGCATTCAAATCTGGAGAAACCAGAGCGAGACGGACACCATCTGTGCCACCCTGTCTGTCAGGTATACGTGGGCCGCTATCATTCAGACAGAAAGTCCGTCCCGTTAATACCTCCTCCAGTGCCTCACCCTGCTCATTAACAATACTATTGCCCCACAACTTTCCCCTGGCGTTGAAATCACTGCACATAATGACACTTGATGGAGTCTGAAGACAGATTGCTTGTAATATCTTCCCCTTTCTTTGTCAATTGTGTGATTGCAGGTATAGATATTAACAAGGTGAACTTTTGTCAATTTTGTGATTGCAGGCATAGATATTAACAGTGAACTTTCTTGTCCATTGTGTGATTGCAGGCATAGATATTAAAAGGTGAACTTCTTTGTCCATTTTGTGATTGCAGGCATATATATTAACAAGTGTGAATTTTTTTGTCCATTTTGTGATTGCAGGCATAGATATTAACAAGTGTGAACTTTCTTTGTCCATTGTGTGATTGCAGGCATAGATATTAACAAGTGTGAACTTTCTTTGTCCATTGTGTGATTGCAGGCATAGATATTAACAAGTGTGAACTTTCTTTGTCCATTTTGTGATTGCAGGCATAGATATTACAAGTGTGAACTTCTTGTCCATTGTGTGATTGCAGGCATAGATATTAACAAGTGTGAACTTTCTTGTCCATTGTGTGATTGCAGGATAGATATTAACAAGGGGAACTTTTGTCCATTGTGTGATTGAGGATAGATATTAACAAGTGTGAACTTTCTTTGTCCATTTTGTGATTGCAGGCATAGATATTAACAAGTGTGAACTTTTGTCCATTTTGTGGGGTTGCAATAGATATTCTGTGGGAAATTTTTTTGTCCATTTTGTGATTGCAGGCATAGATATTAACAAGTGGAACTTTTTTGTTCATTTTGTGATTGCAGGTATAGATATTAACAAGTGTGAACTTTTTGTTCATTTTGTGATTGCAGGCATAGATATTAAAATGTTAACTTTTGGTGGTTAATTGTTACTGCCTGACCTGCAAGTTGTCAGAGCTCCATCAAAGTGTCCATCTCCCAGGCCTGGAGATATTTCCTAACCAGGACGTTTGACCCAAGTGAGGCCCCGGAAAGCGTTGAACCTTTAAATGCCAATCTATCCGCCTGGTGAAGACGAGTCTCCTGGAGCGGATTATGTCGCTTATAAATAAGTTTCTCCAAGACAGGACCTCGTTGACGGACACTCCCGGGAGTTCCAGTATAGGATACGGATGTGCTTCAACCCAAACCTCTCTGTTTTTGGCATGCTTTTCCTGACACCAGAACGTCTCTTCCTCCTTCGTCTTCCGTTGCCCCTTTTTTCCTGTTTTTTTGGTGTTTCTTTTGGGATCGGTTCTCAGCACAGATGTACGTCAATGCACTTGATCAATGCGCTCGTTGTCAATGAAAAAGCTGTCGTTTGTTAAGGAAAGAACTTTAAATTATGTTGTTTAGTTTTAAAATGCAAGTTAAATAATTCTGCTAAGTTTAGGACTACAGATTTTCTTCTTCTTCTTCTTCTTCTTGCGTTCGTCTGCTATGAATGCAGAGATAGTCAGGGCACCTGGTATGGCGCTTCTGACTGATGTTTGGGGTAAGTCTGATTTGTCATACATTGAGTGACAACTGTTGTCTCAACTTTATATGAGCTTGTGGGGATGAAGTTAAGACGCTCGACACTAAAATAGGTTAGCTACTGAAAGAAAGAGATAAACGAAAAAAACGGAAATATTTTGGGTCATATACAACGAAATGGAGTTTTGACGAAGACAGCAATCTCCCAAACTCAAGAGCGTATGTTAAATCCGAAATGTTCGGGGTTTTCTTAAAAATACACTATGACCCTCCCCAACTTATAATTTAAACAACCTCAAAACCGGAAATACATTAAATTAGAATCTTGCATAATTTATATTTTTCTTAATATATTTTCTTTCCCATTCTCTATCTATTCTCTCAGTGGAGGTTCGGGTCATTTTGTTGGGCCAGACAAAATGTTCTTAAAAATCATGGTTTTGTGTTAGGTTATATTGTAATTTATAAAATAATAAAATACACGTTACATATTATGTTTGGCCTGTACTGGCCCCAATGACGAGCCGCCACTGTATTCTCTAATCCTGTTTTTGCCTTTTGGCTCAGGTCCAAAAGAGACACATGGAGTAAGCCTCCTATGCGCTTTGGCAAGGTGGAATTTAGTGCCTCTGATATTCCTGTCGTTCCATCATTTACGTGGTCGTCCCTGAATCTGTTGCTGTTGTATCTGAGTATAATGCTTTTTGTAGGAGACTGTCTTGTGGAAACCCTTTTGATGCATGCCTGAACCATTTGACATGTTGTTACTTTATTTATGGTAGCACCGCAAAGATCCACTCTTCTTCTTCATCGTTTTTTGATTCATCTTTTCTTGAAAATTTTCAGAATTTTTGTAAACACTTCATCTCTGTCGTTTGGATTCTTCTTTTCTCATTTGTTGTCAGTGTCCAGATCTGACGTTGATATCACAAAGTTGGTAAGAAAACTGTGTTGAGCATTATGTTATATTATGTTATTATACCATCGACGTCAAGGCACATTGAATTTCGCATGCGTGCTCTGTCCTCCGCGAAACAATAGCCATCCTAAAGTATATTTGCTCCCCGCCCCCAGGAGAAGTTGATTAGCATACATTCTCTCTACCACGAAGACGAGACTGTTCATATCCAAACTTATGCCTCCGTAGTGGGGTTCTTTTCCCGCGGCTGGCAGTAAAGCCACAGGTTCCCCAGATTTACGGTGTTCGTGGCACCGAACCGAAGGGTTACGATGTCCATGACACCGAGCCGAAGAGCTGAAAGGTAAAGTGTTTCTGGATCTAAAATAAATTTTAAAAATCCAAACTTAACGCCTACTTCTCGGACTCGGTCAAATGTCTGAGACTCGCCCATAGCACATAAATGAGAGCGTACCTCATTCATGACATCGGCTCTGTCTATACTTCTGCTCGCGTGTTGAACTTTGCTCCCTTGGTGTCCATCGTTACGTTTTTGTATTTCAGTATTGCGACATTTGTCACAATTCTCTATATTCTGTGTAATTTATAATTTAATTTGTTGATTTCTCCTCAGTAATACAATAGCAGAGATTTAGATTAACCTAAAGGTGCAGAGAACATGTAAAACTACAATCACGTTTTCTTGAATTCTTGAGAAGTTGAGGCATACGTCATATGCACGAGTTCTAAAAATAGGTTTACAAGATTCAACAAACAAAGTAGGCGACTATAGATAATGGCAGAAGACGATACAAATTATGTACCGATGAAAGATATTACAAATTGCAAAACGAATGAAGGAAAGAAGAAATGCAGTAACGATGGAAGGAAAATGGTAAGTGTTTATAAGTTGTGTATGTTGTATGTTGATGACAATGTTTGGGGTCCCTGAAGGTATAGGCTGCTAAAAATGAGTTTATTTTTGTACATAGTCAAGAGAGAGTCACAAATGATTTCTCTCTCTCTCTCTTGTCCTACCCGACTGATGAACCAACTTTTATCATGAATTTTAATGTGTTTTAAGGGACCTGTTCCTCCGAACGCTTCTCGCAAAGCCTGTGTTTTGAGGCCAGGTTTATTTTCTTATGCCTCTATCAGTTGACAGTCTTCAGAAGTGTTCCGTCATGTCCACTTTTTGCAGGAGAAAATGCTAGTTGTGCCCAATTTTTAAAATTTTTGAAAATTGGGCGCGGAGCTTGTTGTGGCCGGTACAGAGGCGAAGTATGGAAACTTGTTCACTACGAGACAGGCCACAGTAACCGTCGCTGCTGTTGTGAGGATGGTCTTTTGTCCATTTGTCTCTATAGTGTCAGCCGATGGTTGTTCTGGCTTCCTCGTAACTGATCTCGAGATCAGTCTGAGGTAGTCGCCCGCCTTCTTTAGATAGCTTGTCGGCATGTTCGTTTCCTCTTATGTCACAGTGTGATGGGATCCACTTAATGACGGTGCGTTTGAGTGCGTGCACTAGTTCATTGAGGGTCGCTTTGAGCTCATTCAGCTCCGTTTTGCCTACGCTTTTGAGTGCCGTGATGACCGATAGAGCATCGGTGAATATCACGACTTTGTTGCGAAAGGTGCCTCTTCTCTCTAGGATCATTTCGGCCGCTGTTCTTATTGCCTCTGTCCGGTAGTTATTTGAGTATTTGCCTGTGGCAATCGCTTTGTGACCGTCACTTTCTTTGAGAGTTTAAGACTATTCCTCCTCACCATCGCTGATTGCGTTCTGTGCCGATCCGTCAGTATAGACGTGTCACCACTTACTTTCAGGGTGTTCGGTTGATATGTATTTTTCTGTGGCCGCTCTTCTTTCGAAGTTTTCTTTCTGTCCTATTTTTAGTATGCCTGCGATTGATTCTCTTAGTTCCGGCATTTTGTTTTCACGGCGATCACTTATCGATTGCCGGGATTGATTTGATTTTGCAGTTTGTTAGGACCGGATGGGCTGCGGTCAGTGTTTTTGCGTTTTTTGCAAAGCTGGTCCTCTGTATCCTGCCCCTTCCGAATCTGTTCATTCTTTCGTACTGGTGGGAATTGAGCCGTTTTAGTTTTTCCGCCAACACCAAGACTTTTCTGTCCCTTCGATCTGGCATTGGTTGGATGCCTGTGATTGTTTCCATCGCCTTGATTTGCGTGGACTTCATGGCTCCTGTGATAATGCGCATTGCACGGTTCTGACTATTGCTCACTTTGGCGAATTGCTTGTTGGATACACTTCTCCAAGCTGCAAGAAAACCGTACTCCAGGACTGGTCGCACTCTTCCAGAGTAGAGTGTTTTGAGGACTCTGGTGTTTGCTCTACACGTGGAGCCTGCGAGTTTGCGCATCATCGTGAGCCTGTGTCTCGCTTTTGCCGTAGCATTTTCAATTTGAGGACACCAGGTCCGTTTTCGGTCGAGTGTGACTTCAAGGTACGTTGGGTCTTGCTTTCTGGAGTTCTTACCTATTGACTCTAGCTTAATTTGTGATTCTGGTTGTTCTGTGAGAACACAGTGTAGGTTGTCTTAGAAGGGTTAATGTTCATATTCCACTTTTTAACCACACTTCAAGTTATTTAACGTTGTCTGCAGTCGATTTGTTGCTATGGAATTGACTTTCCCTCGCCCATATTGCCAGGTCGTCGGCATACATGACAGAGTGTACTCGCTTTGTAGGTATATTGCTATGTCATTGACAAAGATTAGAAAGAGGGTTGGTGAGAGCATCCTCCTGGAGTACTCCTTGCTCCAATGTGGCCTTCTTGCTAGTGTACCCTGAACTTGAACAAATGATTTCATAGCATTTAGTTCGAATTCGCTGCCCTACGTAACAGTTTCTATAGGACAGCACATATGAAAATAAAATAAGTCACATATTATTTCATATAGCATTTAAAAATTCGGATTCGCTTTCCCTAAACGGAAACAGTTTCTATAGGACAGCACAACTTCCTTCCTTTCGTTCACTTGAAATATTGTCTATATATTCAACGTTGTCTCTTGTATAAACTTCACTGTCTTGTGTAGCTCACACAGCACAGAGATCCATGTAGTTTTATGTCCAGTGTTGTTTCGTTAAGCACACACGTCAAGAGAATAAGTCAACGTTCTTATTCACATAATAAAAGCAACTTGAAATTGTTTATTAAGGAAACTTCAATCTCGTCATGATAAGAATTATATTTTCTTCCAAAGCAATTCTGATCGACAGCCAGAAACATTCCCAGGAGTCGTTAGCTCGTCTTCACACAGCCGCTTTGCTGATTTCATGGATATCAATTGTCTTCTCTTTGGGTACAGGAATTATTGGCATCGGTAAGTAGTCACTATTCTAATAGTTAATAAATTCTTCTTCTTCTAACGCTCCTTATCCACCACTTGTTAGCACTCTTTGTGATTTGTATGTTATCCTAGCACGGCGTCATATTTGCATTAAGATACCGCTCTTTTAGTAATTTGCACTACTTTTTCAGCGCAGTCCGTGACGGTAAATAAATTTAACACAAGTCAGCCATTGTGTTTTTTCGATCGAATCGATGGAACAGCCTGTAAATAATTGCTTCATACTGAAATATGTTCATTCATATAGTAAAACCGATTGTTCTAGTGTAACTGTAATATTCTACAGATCTGGAAAATTCTATGATTATATGTTAAGTAGAAGCTATTTTGAACGAAAAATTTTTCGATGGTCACTACCATTATTTTGGAACCTTGAAAATTTCGCTTGAGTACTACCCATAAACATCGTATTTACGTGAAACGACATTATTAACTTCTCTTTACTCATAAATTTTCATTACTAGAAACATTTTCTCTCTTCTAGGGCAACTTTACGTCTGCACCTCGTCAATAACCTACCAGACTTACCATTTTTCTGTGCTACGAAGCCGGTTTGCTTTTGACGTCCATAACAACCGCTGCAGTTTGCGATCTTCTCGTGAATTACTTTCGTCATTTTACTTGTGTCAACGATATCCAGCAATGCTAAATACAAATTTTTAATTTTCTTTTTATATTTCAAACATTATTTATGCCTTCAGTTGACTTTTGTATCGAGTATCAACGGTAATATTAAATATACCACACTAGATCTAGCTGTCCAAAGTGAACCATTCGTCAGCGATAGACGCATAATGATTGGACCGATCTTTATCGTACACTATTCAGATTTACTTGAGAAGTCTCATATTATTGTATTGTGATTTCAGAATTAAAATAACTAGTGAATCATTTCAGTATCCTTTTAATTGTCTTTCTTAATTATAGGCATTTCATGTTTAAAAGTTGTGCCATTTAAATTGCACTCATTGCTTAGCTGCAATGAAGCTTTGTGACAAAATATAGTCTAGTAGCAATTTCAAATGTAACTATTGCAAGATCATCTACGTTTCTTTTTATGTAAACTTTCTGTGACTTTAATTTGTTAGTGGTTGAACTAAATGTGATAATTAGTGATGAAATACTGCATCATGTCTTCTATATGAACATACATTGAACAAGCACATTTTATGTCATTGAAAGTTTTGTGTAGGACCTGAGCTTTGAGTAAAATTGATTAATCAAAGGTACAGTAAACACAATGATACAGCAAATCAGATTTGTATAAATCCTAATTTCTATATAGTTGAAGTACAGGTAAATGATTTACCAGTGTTTTCATTATTGTCAAAAACTTTCTTGATTGTTTTAAAAATGTATTGACTACTAGATCAACAATTTCACTGAATAATATCCTTTCTAATTTCCCCATGCATTGACCTTAGTCTTGCAATGATGGTCAAGCTTTAACACTTTCTGAGTAAATTATTCACACAACCTCTATCTCCAGTTTTTTTAAAATAAAGTAATAAATATATTTAATGTTATTGCAAGGTTGAAGCCAGTTGCATGGGGAGATCATAATGAATATTATTTATTGAAACTGTTGATCTAGTGCTCATTATATGTTCCACACAACCAAAACAATTTAGAAAATAATAAAAGCATATTGGTAAATTATTCACTCTAGCATCAGAGGTTAATTTTTGTATTCATATATTTCTTGATTTATCTGCAATATGTTGTGCTGTTCTGAGTGACTCTTTGAATAGTGTGAGTTTTATATATTTACTTATGTATGCACATCTCACATACAAACATGCTGGATACTTATTTTGTAAATCATTTATATATGTTGAGTAAATATAAATGATCACATTTAGTTCAACCACTAACAAATTGAAAGTCACAGAAGAAGTTTACATAAAAAGAAAACGTAGATGATCTTGCAATAGTTACATTTGAAATTGTTACTAGACTATATTTTGTCACAAAGCTTCATTGCAGCTAGCAATGAGTGCAATTTAAATGGCACAACTTTTAAACATGAAATGCCTATAATTAAGAAAGACAATTAAAAGGATACTGAAATGATTCACTAGTTATTTTAATTCTGAAATCACAATACAATAATATGAGACTTCTCAAGTAAATCTGAATAGTGTACGATAAAGATCGGGTCAATCATTATTGCCGTCTATCGCTGACGAATGGTTCACTTTGGACAGCTAGATCTAGTGTGGGATATTTAATATTACTGTTGATACTCGTACAAAAGTCAACTGAAAGGCATAAATAATGTTTGAAATATAAAAAGAAAATTAAAAATTTGTATTTGGCATTGCTGGATATCGTTGACACAAGTAAATGACGAAAAGAATTCACGAGAAGATCGCAAACTGCAGCGGTTGTTATGGACGTCAAAAGCAAACCGGCTTCGTAGCACAGAGAAATGGTAAGTCTGGTAGGTTATTGACACGGTGCAGACGTAAAGTTGCCCTTAGAAGAGAGAAAATGTTTCTAGTAATGAAAATTTATGAGTAAAGAGAAGTTAATAATGTCGTTTCACGTAAATACGATGTTTATGGGTAGTACCCAAACGAAATTTTCAAGGTTCCAAAATAATGGTAGTGACCATCGAAAAAATTTCGTTCAAAATAGCTTCTACTTAACATATAATCATATAATTTCAGATGTGTAGAATATGTTACGTTACACGTAGAACAATCGGTTTTACTATATGAATGACACATATTTCATATGAAGCAATTGTTTACACGCTGTTTCATCGATTCGATCGAAAAACACAATGGCTGACTTGTGTTCCGTCGCGACGCGATGAAAAAGTAGTGCAAATTACTAAAAGAGCGGTGTTGGTTCGCCGTGAGCTAGCTATAGCATAAGAGCGGTTGTGTGATGTATCAGTTATGTGCCTACAAGTATGCCAGCACATCCGATTTCTACGACGCTTTTTATTTACTAGGGTAGCTTTCCTAGGCTCCTACCTGAGTCGTCTCTTACGACATGCCGTGTAGGTCATAGTGTTACTATTCTTTACTCACCCTGTAGGCCCGGCAACACACAGGCAGAATAATGAATAAATGTGGATAACTGCTGCTAAAATTGTTACTTTTTATTTTAGAAAACATTAACTTCCCTTCTTTCATCCCTTCTTATTGTCTCTAATCCTGTTTTATCTCACAATGTCAGGATAGGAAAAGATTTCTAAAACGGCTTTTTAGTGCCTTAATAAATAGTGTTTTTCCCGCCTATGTTATTTCTGAGTTCCATCTTTGGGGGACGCTTTTGTTTTGTATCCACTGTATTGAGTAACATTGCTCTTTGATGCACTGTCTGTTGGTAAACATATATGGCAGAAAACAATTTGTTGTTTTTGATGGACTTCAGTACTGATGTTGTACAACATTTTCCATAGTGTCTCATTTCGAAACCGGTCTTTTATATAACACTCCCAGCATTCTGTTGAACTTCATCTCTATCATGACTAATTGTCTTCATCGTTTGATATAGCGTCCAGGTCATACTCTGACCCAACGGGGAACTTTTCTGATAGACCTGTGTTTGTTCTAACTGTTCACCGGTTAAATAGAGACTTGCATAGATTAAAAAGTAGTCATTATTTATAAATTGAAAATACTTTCCAAACTATTTTCTATCTACGAGGTCTAACACTTTTCCTGATCCACGAACAAAAAGTGTATGTGTTTATCAATTCGACAGTCATTTCCCCCAAACCCGCCGGGAAGGCGAATATTGTGTCGGTACAGCTTCGTTCTTCCGAAATCCCATTTCGAGAGTTACGCTGTGGCACGATTGTAGGGCCCAAGCTTTTTCAGTATTTACATAATATTTTTCCCAGTGGACCAATAGCGCGATTCCTCTATTTTTCGTAATCCCTTTACACCTCTTCTTCCAGATGGGAACTATTGGGGCATTCTTTCAATATTAATGTGTTTATGTGATCCAGACTGATTGAATGGTCTAGTCTGTGTACCCAAAGATTTTCCCGACCTCTTTACATCTGGGAGTATTCAGATGAAGTATTGCTTGGTTGTCACTTTGATTTAAGGTCTTGCACCAGGTGTTCCGAGTCAGTAAATGTTAAAATATATATATATATTTAGATATCAGATATATTTAATTTTATAGATACCATCTCACTGTTATACGTTACATATTAACGCAAGTAATTTATCCATACCTTCTGTCCTGGGCAACTCGATCAATTTTTCCATGGAATTAAGTCCGATATTTTGTTTCAGCAAAGTTCGTTACAGGGGTTTTTCCCCGGTCCTCTCTTCTGAACCCCTTTGCATCCCACTTCAATGCCTACTTTGATATTCTTTGATCATTTCTTCTAATTGCCCAACATATGTAATGTTGTAAGATGTAAGATAATTATATTAATCCCTTCTTGATGACTATTCGCAAACGTATCACCAGTATGCAATAATTTACAAATTAGGATATTAAATGAAATTAGAACTTCACAATGAACAATACATATTAACGACAACTTTTAATTTATCAGTTTTGAGTGTCACGGACAAAGCGAGGCCTCTTTGTTACGGAGTGAGTATTGTCATATGTTCTTAGTTCCTCCTTCTTTACTCTTCCCAGATTGTGTAAATGCTCATGTATGAGGGATGAATGAGGAATGCAAGATGTCATACATTATCAACTCCTTTCTTCACGTGATGCTATGCAAGTGTAAGATAAAAAAAAGTAAGGAACCTTTCATACCTCGTGGTATATAGGTCGAATCACAGTGTTAGCCTGTATTTTATTGACTGCACACTAATGGGTGATGTGAGCGCATCACGCCGGCGCCTTTACTTTACCAGAGCATGTCTGGTACCAGTTGAGGCTGGTCGACCTGAGAGCTCGTGGTCGGAAAATTCTGCGCATTGCAGGGAGTGAACCAGACCACCAGCCTGCGAAGAGTTCACTAACAACTACGCTATAGCGGCTCTTTACATGTGTACTCACCACAAACCATTTTTATTTAGTAATTGAATTAATTAGTAATTTTTCAGGCGGCTCGTCATTAAGGCCAGTGGCCTGGCTCCAACTAAAATCGAAAGGGGGAAAACTTCCTGGAATAGAGAAATAACAGTAAATACTCCAAAACCATGATTTTTCCGAAAATGTGGTCTGGCTCACCAAGAAAAATGATCACGAGCCGCCACTGAATTCTTTACTTAAGATTTACTAAAATCTTTATGGAGTGAAACAGTTTCAGGTTCAGTTTGCAATATTTTAATTGCACTCCGGACACGTCCATAGGTGGTCCTATCTCTATTGCAATATCGCCAACAGCATCCCCAGCGACTAACTGTGCCAGTTCAATATTGATTGATGAGTCTACGCATATACATGTTGTGTTGCTCTATTTTTGCCTTTTTTTCTTTGGCAACAAATGGTTGTTAGACATGGACCATTGCCAAATCAGTAGAAAAGATCATTAATGACTTTGAATGTAAATGCTACAGAAGAGTACTTATAATATCACGGACAAAAGAAAAGAACAAATGCTTCTGTTTCTGCAATAGCTTGATATTAAAGAGAGTTGGCTATTAAAGAGCATAACATCTAGGAAAATTAAATATTATGGATACATCACACGACATGAAACTTTAAGAAATGGACAGGTTAAGTCTGGCAGTGAATACACCAAGGAAAGGCATAGGATGCTGAGATTCATTGTAGCCAACCTTCGATGTGGAGACGGCACCTGATGATGATGATGAAACGACATGAGTGCCTAGAGAAGATACTTTTGGAGTGAATGGTGACTGGAAGAAGAATGAGAGGGAGGCCTAGAGGACGATGGGTGCAAGATGTCATTGACGACCTGAGAATGACTGCTGTTGACGCCGGTCAACTTGCACAGAGCAGAGATTTTTTCAGTAGTGCTTTTATGGGAGCCAGATTCTAGAAGGGACAAGCTACTTGATGTTGATGAATATTCAATCGAAGTTTTGCAATATAGCTGTTGACATGGTTTGTTTCGATGAAAGTTCACTTTGCAGCCAAATCCTCACTCTGAGGGCGTTCAGAATGTCAGCTCTATCTACTGGCTGACCACCCGATATGGTAGCAGAGCCAGCCAGTATCTCGCCTCTCATTGCCATCAACACACATATGCCCCGGAACGAAGATTAATATAATTCTGTTAATTGTTGTCCGTTGCAGTAATTGGTTTCATTGTCTGCGTATCGAACCAGCCGCCACCTTTCGGATCATACTCAATGAATCCACTCAGAATGCACGCATTTATATAGTTTGGTGACTCAATCCATTATGGTTTTAGTCGTCGGACATGTAGTGCATTAGACATGGCAACAAACATCAGAGTACTTAGAGCATGCATTCGCCCGTGTGGTACTGAGGCCCGCAGGAAATAAAGAATAGTACCACTGCAACCTACAAGGCATGTCGTAAGAGGTGACTGATGTAGGACCTAGGAAGCTACCCTAGTAAATAAAAAGCATCCTCAGAATCGGATGTTCTGGCTCATGTAGACGCACAACTGGCACAACGTACTATCGCTCTTAGGCTCAGATCACAAAACAAATCACAAGACTGGTTTACCAAATATTCGATATGGAGCATCTGAATTACAAGAAAGGAAAATGGGATATATATTCTCTGAAGGAATTAATTTTGTTCTTTCATGTTTGTTGACTCACGCTCTAATATAACAGAAAAAATACCTGCTCTTAGATTCAAAGAGCTTGCATAGACTCAAATGGCTTTAATTCCTACTAAAGAAACACACGCATATTCTATTCATTAAAATGTTTTTTCTTACTAATTCCGTTTGGTTTGCAGTTGATGCAATTTGGACAGTCTGCTTCAGTTGCTGTTGTATGGAGGTTTCATGTTGGGATCAACTATATCTACGCCTCGGAGAGAGAAAGAAAGTAAGATTTTTGTTAAACATATGACTATTCTCATTTGTCATTTTTTCTGTCTGTCATCATATTACAGAACAAACAACTCAACAAACCACGATTCACTCGGATCTGGTCCATCGTTGAGGAGGGTAGGGGGGGCGTGTTGTCTTGTAGGACGAAGGCAGCATTCCATCTGTTGGCAGGCACTGCATTCAAGCTTCTGCTGGTGTCCCAGATTTTCTACGCATGGGTGGATCGCTCACCCTGTTTGCCACCGCTTTCGTCGCTACATCATCAGCACGTTCCTGTCTGCTCCACCGATGTGCTCACCTGTTTTCGTCCGCCTGGTATCCTTGGTGAGACAGGTGGTAATGATTTATACGACATCAGGTGACAGAGATACCGTCGATCTGAGAAATCGTTAAATAAATATACAGTACATTTACTTATAAATATATTAATATAAAAAAATATATAAATATATAGTGTATGAATATATAGATATATGAACATTGATATGTTTATATATGCGGAGAAGGCTTATGACAAAAGTATTTGGATCGACTCTTCCATCGTTTCAAAGACGCATGCAATCGTGATTTAAAGGCGCTTGACATGAATACACAAGACTATGAGGAGCTCGTGGGCCAGCTGAGATAGGCTCTGAAAACAGATATGAGAATTGGAGCGATGTTAGAGAACTTGTTGTCATACAATAAATAATGGCCATCCATCGTAAGCCAGGATGGTAACAGCTTCAGACGTGTGCTGCTGCCTGGTGTGTGATGAGGTGACTATAGAATCAAATCCTAGAAAACGATCACCTACCACAGGTGTGACATACATGTTGACATAAAACGGGCCAGGAGAAAGCAGAAATAACATTTAATTTGGTGTCGATGCAATTGAATTTTTAATTTTTGAAATATATATGGCCTTTTTCGTCTTTAAATACAATTAATTGGCGTTTTACTGTGACAACTTCTATGTTTACACGTGTCTCTCTTGCCTTCCAGTTAATTTGTCGAAGTCAAAGCAATGATGAAGTGTCGCCCATTTATGCCTTCAGTCTGGGCAGCTGATATAGGGAATGCACCATGCCCATTTTACACCAACCTTCTCCCTACTCTACTGTTTCATCCAAAGGAAAGACAGAGTCCATACGTTTGTAATCAAGCAAGGTTTGCAGGGGGTGCCAGAAGATAAAACGGAATACGTACATAACCATTAACTGTCTTAGAGTCCCTCCCTTCGGATTTATGGTCAAGGTTTACTTTTCTAGCCTTCTGCACAACGTGCTGACCACAAGGCAGTGGGACTTTCTATCAGAGTTTACTCCCTAGCCTTTAGTCCTCCTGATCCCCTCCACAAGATAGTGGGTTTAATCACCAACTCCTAGATAACTAGGCCAGAAGCTGACGAGGAAACACCTGACCTAGATCAGAGCGGGCTGAATTTATATATGTTTGATAGAACACACAAACTACTTTTGCAATTTTACTAAATTCTGTAAGTCTAGGGTTATTTATTGGTGAAAATTATTCATATATTGATATTCTTATTGTTAAACTTACTTTGTTGCATAATATAACTTCGATTTAGCATTTTGTGTTGATTTAAAAATGAATTCATCTATATACAACAATACTGGAATGCGAGGTCACGTGGTAGTTGTGGTCTGATTTCCACAATTTTACCTGAGTCTGAAGGCCCATAAGTTTATAGTTGGCTCTGGTTTAACAGTTGCAGATGGTACGTCTACTGTTTACATGGTAGCAGATGAAAATTTGACCTGACAGCTATATATTTGGAAATATATAGTAGAAGTTGACAATAAAACATTTTCTATGTCGGAATGTGTTAAACATATAGTACCTTCCGCTTGCTGGAAAATATGAAACTCCATAAAAGTTTTATTCCTTACCTAAGTCTTACTGATATTAACTGTTGTTTTGTTTGTTAATTTCCTGATTTGAGTTTTTATTATAAAGGATAACCATAATTACATTTATAAACCTCAAAGTTATTCAACGCAATTTTTTTTTTTTGATCCAGAAGACTTGAGCTTTCTTCTTCGCTGGTGCCAGAACATCGTAACCTCGGTTCGGTGCCACGAACACCGTGAATCTGGGATTTGTGGCTTTCTGCCTGCCCACGGAATTGAACCTGTACACAGAGGGCTAGTCACCTACAGTCCAACGCGCAGAACACGCAAGACGGGCATTAACGCAATAAGAGCCTCATCGAGACAGAAATGAGGACAGAAAGAGAGAGAGAGAGAGAACAAAGAGAGAAGGATAAAGAGAGAACGAGAAGAGAGAGAGAGAGAAAGGGAGAGAGAGAGAGAAAAGAACGAGAGACAGGATAAATAGAGAGAAAGAGTAGAGAGAGAGAGAAAACGAACGAGAGAACAGGATAAAGAGAGAGAAAGAGAGAGAGAGAGAGAGAGAGAGAGAGAGAGAGAAAAGAACGAGAGAACATGGATAAAGAGAGAGAGAAAGAGAGAGAAAGGATAGAGGAGAGAGAGAGAGAAAACGAACGAGAGAACCGGATAAAGAGAGAAGGATAAAGATGACTATTTTAATTGTCCCTGAGTCTCTGTGGCGTAGAGTTTAGATGCTTGCCTCTGTTCCAAATGTACTGGTTCACTTCTTGCGGAGCTATCGGGATATTTTCCAGAGATCCCTAATCTCAGTGTAGGTGAGATCATGTTCATAGTCCTATCGTATGGAACGATAAAACGTAACCACATCACTCATCGTGTGCCGACGGTCAATGAAAAATACGGGTATAACACCGTACCTCCAGTATACCTCGACGTATGAAAAGTGTTCATTTTACTATGGCCTCCGATAACATTAGACCAGAGGGTTCATGTAAAAATTATAGCAAATAAGACCACAACCGTCAGGTGATCCTCGTATTCAGTGACGGCTCGTGATTATTTTGTTGGTGGGGCCAGACAAACATTTTCGGGGAAAATCATAGTTTTTTTATTAGATTATATTTTAACTTATAAAATAATAAATACATGTTACATTACTTTGTGGGGCCCGTCCCATAGCCTCAATGACGAGCGCCTCTGCTCGTATTACAGTATTGCTAGATAAAGACTAATTCATTTTAAAAACAATACAACATGCTAAATCAAAGCTATATTACTTACAGGCTAAGTTTAAAGCTAATGAATAAAAACACTATTAAATGTGTCGTCAATAAATAACCATTGACTCATAAAATTGGGTAAATTTGAAAAAAATGCTTAGTGTTCTATCAAATACAGGTATCAAGATAATTGCAGCCTCATTGACAACCGAAACTGCAGGTACATTGAGTTGTGTTTATTTATATTTAAACCGGTTCTGACTAGCTCGTCCTACGTCACATTTGTTCATCGCCCCTTCCCGCACTACACCAAACACCGTCACACAACCTGACTCTATACTACGTCATAACTGAACCTACTATTTCATACATATATGCCAGATTAGCTCCATTCACGGGCTGCTTTAAGTTGAACACCCTATATAAATACAAACCAGACCCCAATGAAACAGGAATGTTCGATTTCCGTCTCAGCTAGTCGGCCTTATGTTGCCGGTGCTACGGTTTTACTTATCATCTTTCAGTATCTCAATGTTCTGTTTCTCATTTGCCCATGTAATCTGAGTAAACCTATTTGCTTTATATTATTATGATCGTTTCAGACTGGGGATAATTTTGTCCTTCAAGTTCGTTTGATAAATTAAACATGTATAACATATGCGCCATTTTGTTCATATCGTCTGCAGAGCCTGTATCGCAATTGGAATATTATTCATCGTCTCAGCAATACCCCTGATTGGCAAGTCCGTTCATGCCATTATACTGAGACACATGAAACGAAGGTAAGTTTTTTCTTCAAAGTTCATAGATATATTACACCGACACCATTTATAGCGTATAAGTAACCCCATCAAACCATAGTGAAATGTACGATTAACCTCTGACGACGTTGGATATATTGAGAACGAGCCCAAAGCATCATGGACATACCCTGACGATATTTCAAATTGAAACTGAACCAAATCTAAAAAAATGTTTTTTGTTACAGAAGCTGCAATGAACTACGAACGTGTTATAACATTTTCAGATTATCTCCAATCATCATCATCAGGTGCCGTCCGGCTGGGTAGGCGACTGAATCTCCACAAATTTCTGCTGTTTGCTATCATCTCAGATGTTGACGTTCTACCGTGCCATGAAGTCGGGCTGTCCAAATGTTCTTCCTTTTTTCCCTTTGTCCATCTACCCAGATTTTACGGTTGTCACAATGTGTTATAAATTGCTATACTTGTATTAGCTCAGTCCCATTTACTGTGATGTGATTTGATTTTTTTAAATCTCATTAGGAATTTGACAGAAAAAGTCAAAATATCAGTAGGCTACATTTGCTTATAAATATATTAGCTTAGCGAGACATAGAAATATAGTGTTTTAATAAAAAAATATTTATGTTTAGATGGCTATGCAAAATAATTGGGGGTTGACTTTTCCATAAATATTTATGATAAGTTGAGCCTTCCTTCCATCGTCGACGGAATTTTAATATATAAAGAGAGAGAGAGAGAGAGAGAAAAGTGTGTGTGTGTGAAATATGAAAGGGCAGATACAATGTTGAAAGTGTACAGAAATTCAACTTATGATGAATAAAAAAACAACCGTAATTGTTTTTGTTATAAATTGATCAAACTATTTTTTTCTTTCTTCTTAACGCCCATATCGACTCACCCGTTAAACACTCTGTGTGATTGTATGGGGATCTGAGCCTAAGGGATTGCACATGGTGCCAGTTATGCGCCACAAGTAGGCCAGCACTCGTTTCTCATTGTTTTATTTACTAGGTAGCTTTCCAGGCCCTACATCAGTCAACCTTCGACATGCCGGTTGAGTGGTACTATTCTTGTTCTCCTTGGCCCAGCATCACACAAGAAATCTGTTAGAAATTAAATGATTATGCTATCAACAAAGAAATTTTACTTACTTGTATTTTTGTCTACAACAAATTATCCCATATGCCAAATTTTTTGTCTGTGGTATTATTTTCAGCATTTATTGCTGTTACAAAAATTTATGTTGGAAAGATTGAAGTCAGGTCTTTATACAGACAGTGAGTACATGCATAGATATGAAAGCAGGTTAATGCATTTTTGGGAAAAAGATGTCTGTGAAAAAAATGAACATAAAATGGATAATACAGAGAAGTGGAGAAATCAGAGAAATGTTTTCAATTACTAGTAACATCTGTTATAAGAAAGAGAAGATGGAGTATGTTGGGGAACTTGAGGAGAAAAGATCAAGAATATCAAAGCAGGCAGAAGTAGATGCAAAGGGGTTTAAGAAAGAGATAGACCCAAGGAGACCCTGGGAAAAGAACTTGCTGAGAGAGGGAAAGGAATATCGGTCCAGTTCCATGGAAAGATTAGTTTTTTTGCCCAGGATAGAGCGATATGGAGAAATTAATGAGGTCCTTGTAACATATAATGGTATGAGAGGAATTATATTAAGTACATCTCATTGTTAGCAACATTCTTGGTTATGATGTCGAGAGCTTTGATAGTACAGGAGTTAGTGTACTTGCTCTGTAGATTGCCCGGTGTGCCCGGGGTACGAAGAGGAGCAAAGAATAGTAACATTTAGACCTATAAAACATTGTTAGAGGTGACTAAGGTAGGGCCTAGGAAGCTACCCTAGTAAAAAAAAAAGGCCGAGAAATCGGATGTGCTTGCCTACTTAGGAAACTGGACAACGACAATCGTTCTAAGGCTCGATCACATACAAATCCAAAAAATGGTTCAAGGGTTGAT
>JADZMA010001299.1:0-21756 GCA_020796225.1 Arion vulgaris
CTTCTAGGTGGACATCCACTTTTTTATTAGGGCATCAACATCTTTAGTGGACATCCCTTTTTTATTAGTGCATCACATCTTCTAGGTGGACATCCACTTTCTTATTATGTGCATCAACATCTTCTAGGTGGACATCCACTTTCTTTTTATGGGGCATCAACATCTTCTAGGTGGGCATCCACTTTTATATGTGCATCAACATCTTCTAGTTGGACATCAACTTTCCTTTCTTTACATCATCCAATCTTCTAGTTGGACATCAACTTTCCTTTTTGTATATATTCAATATCTTTTAGTTGATATCATCTTCCACTTTGATATCCTTTTCTTTCTTGTACATTATCAACATCATCTAGTTGGACATTAATTTTCCTTTCTTGTAAATAATATCTTTTGTTGGACATCACATTTCCCTTTTTTGTACATCAACATCATCTAGTTGGGCATCAACTGTCTTTTCTTATACATCTTCCTTCTCGGGCAAATCATCTATCTTAAACTCTTCCCTCTCGGACAAATATCTATCTTCAACTCTTCCCTCCGGGCAAATCATCTATCTTCAACTCTTCCCTCTCGGGCAAATTATCATTTCATCTCTTCCTCTCAGATAAATTATCTATTTTCATCTCTTCCTCCTGGAAAAAATCAGCTATCTTCAACTCTTCCCCCTCAGACAAAACATCTATCTTTAACTCTTCCCTCTCACAAATCATCTATCTTCAACTCTTCCCTCTGGACAAATAAATAATTTTTAACTCTATCCCTCTCAGACAAATAATTCTTCCTTTTCCTTCCGGATAAACCGGATAAACTCGGATCTTCAGCTCTTCCCTCTCGGGTAAATCATCTATCTTAACTTTTCTCTCTCGGGCAAATCATATATCTTCAGCTCTTCCTTCTCAGACAAATCCTATATCTTCAGCTCTTCCTTCTCGATAAATCATCTATCTTCAGCTCTTCCTTCTCCCGGGTAAATCATCTATCTTCAACTCTTCCTTCTCAGACAAACCATCTATCTTCAGCTCTTCCTTCTCGGACAAATCATCTATCTTCAGCTCTTCCTTCTCGGATAAATCATCTATCTTCAGCTCTTCCTTTTCGGATAAATCATCTATCTTCAGCTCTTCCTTCTCGGATAAATCATATATCTTTAACTCTTCCTCCGAAAAACATTTATCTTCAACTCTTCCCTTTCGGACAAATCATCTATCTTTAACTCTTCCTTCTCGGGTAAACCCCGGGTAAACTCGGAACTTCAGTTCTTCCCTCGGGTAAATCATCTATATTTCAACTCTTCCCTGTCGGACAAATCATCTATCTTCAGCTCTTCATTCTTTGGGTAAACATATATCTTCAGCTTTTCCTCTCTGACCTCATTTATCATCAAATCTTTGTTCTCAAAAAATCATTTAGTCAACTTTTCCATTTCGGGTAAATACTCTTTTCTTCAACTCTTCCTTCTCGATAAACCCGAAAAACTCAGATCTTCAGCTCTTCCGTCTCGGGCAAATCATCTATATTCAACACTTCCCTCCGGGCCCAAAACCCTCTATCTTCAACTCTTCCCTCTCGGACAAACCATCTATCTTCAACTCTTCCTTCTCAGACAAACCATCTATCTTCAACTCTTCCCTCTCTGACAAACCATCTATCTTCAACTCTTCCCTCTCAGACAAACCATCTATCTTCAACTCTTCCTTCTCAGACAAACCATCTATCTTCAACTCTTCCCTCTCAGACAAACCATCTATCTTCAACTCTTCCTTCTCAGACAAACCATCTATCTTCCCAAATCTTCCCTCTCGACAAACCATCTATCTTCAACTCTTCCTCTCAGACAAACCATCTATCTTCAACTCTCCTTCTCAGACAAACATCTATCTTCAACTCTTCCTCTCCCGACAAACCATCTATCTTCAACTCTTTCCCCCTCGACAAATCATCTCCTCTTCAACTCTTCCTTCTCAGACAAACCATCTATCTTTAAATCTCCTCCGGGCAAACCATCTATTTTCAACTCTTCACTCTCGGGAAAAACATCTATTTTCCCAAATCTTCCCCCTCCGGGCAAATCATCTATCTTCAGTTCTTCCCTCTCGGGCAATTCCCTCTATCTTCAGCTCTTCCTTCTCGGGCATATCATCTATCTTCAACTCTTCCTTCTCCCGACAAATCATCTATCTTCAGCTCTTCCCTTTTCAGACCAAATCGTTTATCACTCTTCCTTCTCGGGCTCATCTATCTTGAAACTCTTTTCTCGGGCAAATGATATAACTTTAACTCTTCCTTTCAAAATCTATATATGTTCAACTCTTCACTCTCGACAAATAATCAATCTTCAAATTTTTCCTTCTCAGAAAACCATCTATATTCAAGAATTCCCTCTCGGACAAATCATCTACCTCCAACTCTTCTCTTTCGGACAAATCATTTATCTTCCAACTTTTTTTCCCCTTTTGGATAAATCATCTATCTTTAACTCTTCCTTCTCAGATAAACCCGGATAAACTCCGGGTCTTCAACTCTTCCTTCTCTCAAACCATCTATCTTCAACTCTTCCCCCTGACCCAAAACATCTATCTTCAACTCTTCCTTCTCAGACAAACCATCTATCTTTAAATCTTCCCTCTCGACCAACCCCTATCTTCAACTCTTTCTCTCGGACCAAACCATCTATCTTCAACTCTTCCCTCTCCGGGCAAACCATCTATCTTCAACTCTTCCCTCTCGACAAACCCATCTATCTTCAACTCTTCCCTCTCGACAAACCATCTATCTTCAACTCTTCCCTCTCGGGCAAACCATCATCTTCAATCTTCCCTCTCGGACAAACCCTCTATCTTCAATTCTTCCCCCCGGGCAAACCATCTATCTTCAACTTTCCCCCTCAGACAAACATCTATCTTTAACTCTTCCCTCTCGGGCAAATCATCTATCTTCAACTCTTCTCTCGACAATCACTTCTTCAATCCCCCTCTCGGACAAATCATCTATCTCAGCTCTTCCCGCTCGGAAAAATCCTTTCTTCAAATATTCCTTCCTGGGCTCATCTACTTTCAAATATTCTAAACTCGAACAAATTAATTTGATCCAAATCTTCTCTGTTTTTAAAAGTTTATTTATCTTTAGTCTCTAGTTTGACAGCTCATGTATCTCCCGGTTTTAGTTTCTGACAGCTCATGTATCTCAGGTCTCTGTTTCTGACAGCTCATGTATCTCCCGGTCTCTAGTTTCTGACAGCTCATTATCCCAGGTCTCTAGTTTCTGACAGCTCATTATCTTAGATCTCGGTTTCGCAGCTCATGTATCTCAGGGCTCTAGTTTCTGACAGCTCATGTATCTCCCGGTCTCTAGTTCTGACAGCTCATGTATCTCTAGATCTCTAGTTTCGCAGCTCATTTATCTCCGTCTTTTGTTTCTGACAGCTCATGTATCTCAGGTCTCTAGTTTCTGCAGCTCCCTGTCTCTCCTGGTACTAATTTCTGACAGCTCATTTATCTCTAGATCTCTAGTTTCTGACAGCTCATTTTTTCTCTAGCTCTCTATCTTCATAACTCATTTAGCTCTAGCTCTCTAGTTTCTGACAGCTCATTTGTCTTCCCCTCATCTTCTGACAGCTCATTTATCTCCCGGTCTCTAGTTTCTGACAGCTCATTTATCTCCCGGTCTATAGTTTCTGACAGCACATTTATCTCTAGCTTTCTAGCTTCTGACAGCTCATTTTTCTCTATCTCTCAGCTCTAACAGCTCATTTATCTCTATCTTTCTAGCTTCTGACAGCTCATTTATCTCTAGCTCTCTATCTTCTGATAGCTCATTTAGCTCTAGCTCTCTAGTTTCTGACAGCTCATTTGTCTCTAGCTCTCTATCTTCTGACAGCTCATTTATCTCTATCTTTCTAGCTTCTGACAGCTCATTTATCTCTAGCTCTCTATCTTCTGATAGCTCATTTATCTCTATCTCTCTAGCTTCTAACAGCTCATTTGTCTCTAGCTCTCTATCTTCTGATAGCTCATTTATCTCTATTTTCTACTTCAAAAAGCTCATTTGTCTCTAGCTCTCTATCTTCTGACAGCTCATTTATCTCTATCTTTTTTTAGCTTCTGACAGCTCATTTATCTGTATCTTTCTAGGGTTCTGGCATCATTTATCTCCCGGTCTCTAGTTTCTGAAAGCTCATTTATCTCCAGGTTTCTAGTTTCTGACAGCTCATTTATCTCCAGATCTCTTTGCTTCTGACAGCTCATTTATCTCCAAATCTCTAGTTTCTGACAGCTCATTTATCTCTGGGTCTGTAGTTTCTGGACAGCTCATTTATCTCCCGGTTTATAGTTTTTGACAGCTCATTTATCTCCCGATCTCTAGCTCTGAAGCTCATTTATCTCCAAATCTCTAGTTTCTGACAGCTCATTTATCTCTAGCTCTGTAGTTTCTGACAGCTCATTTATCTCCAGGTTTCTAGTTTCTGACAGCTCATTTATCTCCAAATCTCTAGTTTCTGACAGCTTATTTATCTCTAGCTCTGTATTTCTGGACAGCTCATTTATCTCCAGGTCTCTAGTTTCTGACAGCTCATTTATCTCTATCCCTCTAGCTTCTGACAGCTCATTTATCTCCAGGTCTCTAGTTTCTGACAGTTCATTTATCTCCAGGTTTCTAGTTTCTGACAGCTCATTTATTTTCCCGGTCTCTAGTTTCTGACAGTTCATTTTTTCTCCAGGTTTCTAGTTTCTGACAGCTCATTTATCTCCAGGTCTCTAGTTTCTGACAGTCCATTTATCTCCAGGTCTTTAGTTTCTGACAGCTATGATCTCAGGTCTTTAGTTTCTGATAGCTCATTTATCTCCCGGTCTTTAGTTTCTGATAGCCATTTATCTCCCGGGCTTTAGTTTCTGACAGCACATTTATCTCTAGCTTTCTACTTCGACAGCTCATTTATCTCTATCTCTTCCAACAGCTCATTTATCTCTATCTTTCCCAGCTTCTGACAGCTCATTTATCTCTAAAACTCTCTATCTTCTGTAACTCATTTAGCTCAGCTCTCTAGTTTCTGACAGCTCATTTATCTCCAGGGCTCTAGTTTCTGACAGCTCATTTATCTCCAAATCTATAGTTTCTGACAGCCCTTTTATCTGTATCTTTCTAGCTTCCGACAGCCCCATTTATCTCTAGCTCTCTTCTTCTGATAGCTCATTTAGATCTAGCTCTCTAGTTTCTGACAGCTCATTTATCTCTATCTTTCTAGCTTCTGACAGCTCATTTATCTCTATCTTTCTAGCTTCTGACAGCTCATTTATCTCCAGGTCTCTAGTTCTGGGAAGCTCATTTATCTCCAGGTTTCTAGTTTCTGAAGCTCATTTATCTCCCAGATCTCCAACTTCTGACAGCTCATTTATCTCCAAATCTCTAGTTTCTGACAGCTCATTTATCTCTAGCTCTGTAGTTTCTGACAGCTCATTATCTCAGGGTTTATAGTTTCTGACAGCTCATTTATCTCCAGATCTCTAGCTTCTGACAGCTCATTTATCTCCAAATCTCTAGTTTCTGACAGCTCATTTATCTCTAGCTCTGTAGTTTCTGACAGCTCATTTATCTCCAGGTTTCTAGTTTCCCGACAGCTCATTTATCTCCAAATCTCTAGTTTCAATAGCTTATTTATCTCAGCTCTGTAGTTTCTGACAGCTCATTTATCTCCCGGTCTCTAGTTTCCCACAGCTCATTTATCTCTATCCCCCTAGCCTGACAGCTCATTTATCTCAGGCTCTAGTTTCTGACAGTTCATTTATCTCCAGGTTTCTGCTTCTGTCAGTCCATTTATCTCCAGGTCTTTAGTTTCTGACAGCTCATTTATCTCCAGGTTTCTAGTTTCTGACAGCTCATTTATCTCCAGGTTTCTAGTTTCTGACAACTCATTTTTTCTCCAGGGCTCTAGTTTCTGACAGTTCATTTATCTCCAGGTTTTAGCTTCTGGCAGTCCATTTATCTCCAGGTCTTTAGTTTCTGACAGCTCATTTATCTCCAGGTCTTTAGTTTCTGATAGCTCATTTATCTCCAGGTCTTTAGTTTCTGATAGCTCATTTATCTCCAGGTCTTTAGTTTCTGATAGCTCATTTATCTCCAGGTCTTTAGTTTCTGACAGCTCATTTATCTCCAGGTCTTTAGTTTCTATTAGCTCATTTATCTCCAGGTCTTTAGTTTCTGATAGCTCATTTATCTCCAGGTCTTTAGTTTCTGACAGCTCATTTATCTCAGGGCTTTTTGTTTCTGATACTCATTTAATCTCCATGTCTTTGGGTTTTACAGGTCATTTCTCCAGGTCTCTAGTTTCCCGACAGTTCATTTATCTCAGGTTTCTAGCTTCTGGGAGTCCATTTATCTCCAGGTCTTTAGTTTCTGACAGCCCCATTTATCTCCCGGTCTTTGTTTCTGATAGCTCATTTATCTCCAGGTCTTTAGTTTCTGATAGTTCATTTATCTCCCGGTCTTTAGTTTTTGATAGCTCATTTATCTCCCGGTCTTTAGTTTCTGACAGCTCATTTATCTCCAGGTCTTTAGTTTCTGATAGCTCATTTATCTCCAGGTCTTTATTTTCTGATAGCTCATTTATCTCCAGGTCTTTAGTTTCTGACAGCTCATTTATCTCCAGGTTTCTAGTTTCTGACAACATCAGAGCCAAGTCTTGTGTTAGGGAGAACAGATCAAGAGCCAAGTCTTGTGTAGGAGACAACACTTCAAGAGCTAAGTCTTGTGTGCAGAGAACAGATCAAGAACCAAGATTTGTGTGGGGACAACAGATCAAGAGTCAAGTCTTGTGTTGGGGAGAACAGATCAAGAGTCAAGTCTTCTTTGGTAGACAACACATCAAATCTGACCACATTATTTTCTTGCAAGCAACAGAATTCTTCTCTAAGTACACCTTTGTGGCATCTACTTGAGAGCACTTGTGTTGTGCTAGTGTGTTACTAGATGTAGACCGAGCTAACTAGATCTAAGCCTGTCTCAGATTGAGAACATTTGATGTCTGTAGTTCGGATAGACATACGATCGTATTGTTGATCTTTGCTGCATGGATTGTATCTGTTCTCTCGATGATTTCCTTACTTTCTATTTGTCTTCTTTCAGATTCCAATACGTGCATATTTAACTGTTCTGTGATCTCAAAGTGAGAGACGCCATCGTTTACTAGTGGTAGTTGTTACTCTCAGGTGAGAGGCGCCATCATTTACTAGTGGTAGTTGTGTACTTTCGAGGTGAGACATGCCATCATTTACTAGTGGTAGTTGTGTACTCTCAGGTGAGAGACACCATCATTTACTAGTGGTAGTTGTGTGCTCTCTTGATGTGAGAGACATATCATTTACTATTGTAGTTGTGTACTCTCGATGTGAGAGACGCCATCATTTACTAGTGGTAGTTGTGTACTCTCGAGGTGAGAGACGCCATCATTTACTAGTAGTAGTTGTGTACTCTCGAGGTGAGAGACGTCATCATTTACTAGTGGTAGTTGTGTACTCTTGATGTGAGAGACGCCATCATTTACTAGTGGTAGTTGTGTACTCTTGATGTGAGAGACGCCATCATTTACTAGTGGTAGTTGTGTACTCTCGAGGTGAGAGACGTCATCATTTACTAGTGTGATTGTGTACTCTTGATGTGGAGACGCCATCATTTACTAGTGGTAGTTGTGTACTCTTGATGTAGAGACGCATCATTTACTAGTGGTAGTTGTGTACTCTCGAGGTGAGAGACGTCATCATTTACTAGTGGTAGTTGTACTCTCGGGTGAGAGACGCCATCATTTACTAGTGGTAGTTGTGTACTCTCGAGATGAGAGACCATCATTACTAGTGGTAGTTGTGTACTCTCAGGTGAGAGACGCCATCATTACTAGTGTAGTTGTGTACTCTTGATGTGAGAGACGCCATCATTTACTAGTGGTAGTTGTGTACTCTCGAGGTGAGGACGTCATTTACTAGTGGTAGTTGTGTACTTTCGAGGTGAGAGACGCCATCATTTACTAGTGTGTTGTCTCTCGAGATGAGAGACGCCATCATTTACTAGTGGTAGTGTGTGCACTCTCAGGTGAGACGCCATCATTTACTAGTGGTAGTTGTGTACTTTCGAGATGAGAGACGCCATCATTTACTAGTGGTAGTTGTGTACTTTCCGGGATGAGAGACGCCATCATTTACTAGTGGTAGTTGTGTACTCTCGATGTAAGAGACGCCATCATTTACTAGTGGTAGTTGTGTACTCTCGAGATGAGAGACACCATCATTTACTAGTGGTAGTTGTGTACTCTCAAGGTGAGAGACGTCATCATTTACTAGTGGTAGTTGTGTACTCTCGATGTGAGAGACGCCATCATTTACTAGTGGTAGTTGTGTACTCTCAAGGTGAGAGACGTCATCATTTACTAGTGGTAGTTGTGTACTCTCGATGTGAGACGCCATCTCATCGTTTACTAGTGGTAGTTGTGTACTCTCGAGGTGAGAGACGTCATCATTTACTAGTGGTAGTTGTGTACTCTCAAGGTAAAGACGTCATCATTTACTAGTGGTAGTTGTGCTCTCAAGGTGAGAGACGCCATCATTTACTAGTGGTAGTTGTGTACTTTCGAGATGGGGAGCCATATTTACTAGTGGTAGTTGTGTACTCTCAAGAAAGGGGAACGCCATCATTACTAGTGGTAGTTGTGTACTCTCGAGATGAGGACGCCATCATTTACTAGTGGTATTGTGCTCTCAAGGTGAGAACGTCATCATTTACTAGTAGTATTTGTGTACTCTCGAGAAAAGAGACGCCATCATTTACTAGTGTAGTTGTGTACTCTCGAGATAAGAGACCATCATTTACTAGTAGTAGTTGTGTACTGCTCAAATTTCCAAGAGTGGTCACTTCAACAAAAAAGCTATGTTTTGATTGGTTGGAATTATTTGACATATCTCCATGTCCGGTTGCAAATCATTTTGTGTGTCCACTTGTCCGGCTGACTGCACCACATAAAACAGTCATCTGTGCCCCCCCACTTGTCAGCTGAATAAAACCCCATGACTGCAGTCATCTGAATGTTTATAATTAGCATCTGCCTGGATTGCCTCGTCAGCAATATTATATTGTGTTAGTATTAATCATCATCTCTGTAAGACATCATGAAATCCTGTCGATTGAACATATCAAAAACAGTTTTTGTATTTGTGTATTCAGTACTTGAATATTGTCAGACTCACAAATGTAGAATTGTCCGTTGTGTGAAATGGCGATCAGCACTGCAAGTGTTGGAAACGTCTACATTGTGAGCGCTTGTTATTTCATATTTGTATAGCCCTGCATCGGCAGATAACTGCTGGCCGTGTACTGCTTTTACAAAGGTTATCCACGCCATATTTAGGTGGATGATTGAACGACTCATCGTAAATGCGCAGTGGTGCCAGCCCCGCCAGAGATAGAATTGGACGAATGATCGGAACAGGCGATGTTTCTCTTCTGTTGTGACAATTGTCAGTAGGACGTCATGTACCCAATGTCTCCATTCCTTGTCATCTCTGGTATGGTATCTATATTCACGTAGTTATATTCATTATCTTGGTTTGTGGTTTCTTCCTATACCCACCGTTGATGTCACTGTCTCCTGAAGTTGGAAGAACCACCAGTATTGCGACACCGATTTATTTGTCTGTGCAAGGAAGTACGCTTTCCATAACGCCCCGCAAGCTTGAATGATGTGCCTCCGCATTCATCCAGGTTCTTTCGTCTTCAAGTGGCGTTCCATGATCTCCCATCTTGTCATGTAAATGGGCTGTTGTTGGTTGTGTGGCTGCTGTTGATTGTGTGGCTGCTGTTGGTGTGTGACTTTCTGTTGGTCGTGTGGGTGTTGTTGGTTGTGGCTTGGGTGACTCGTCTGTCAACGTAGTGACTGTTTGATGTTCTAGCCAAGAGACTTCATATTCTTTCAAAACATCACAGAGTCCTCAGTGTTCCAATGTCAAAATTTCTCTTTTATCGGTCAAAATCTGTCCAAGACTGTCGAGTCTTCTGTATTTTAGCTTTGTTACCAAAGTAGGTGTGCTATATCTATTATGTGTTTCCCTCTTCTGTCCTTGACAGTGGGGTCAAGTCAGATCTTTTTACTCACCAACAGCGTTCTTTAATAATTTTTACCACTGTAGCTTCTTTGGGTCCCCGATCCCCCTTACGTTTGCTTCTCTCTGCTCTCGCCTCGCTGTTTGGACGGGCTTGTCTCGTAACTTGCTGATGTCTTTCTCCTTCAAGTCCTTCTCTTGCTTCTCTGACTGAGCCAAGCGTGTGCTCAGAGTGAGACTCCGTGGTACACCAGTTCCACATTGCTGACAATGTTGTCTGCAACTACAGAGTCCGAACCTGACCCTCGTGGCTTAGACGAGCTGGTGCCACGTCGATGCTCGTCTATCTGACATCTGTTTCCAGCTACATGCCCGCGTCCCTGTATACTTTTGGGTCCTGCCCCGCGTCACCTTGTGTACTTGCTCCTGCCCAGCGTCACCTTTGTACTTGGGTCCCTGCTCACCGTCATCTTGTGTACTTTTGGGTCCTGCCCAGCGTCACCTTGTGTACCAGCTCCTGCCCAGCGTCACCTTGTGTGGCTCCTGCCCAGCGTCACCTTGTGTGCCCGCTCCCTCAGCGTCATCTTGTGTACTTTTAGCTCCTGTCCCGCGTCACCTTGTGTACCTTTGCCCCTGCTCAGCGTCATCTTGTGTACCTTTTCTCCTGCCCAGCGTCACCTTGTGTACTTTGGCTCCCTGCCCAGCGTCACCTTGTGTTGGCTCCCCGCCCAGCGTCACCTTGTGTCCAGCTCCTGCCCAGCGTCACTTTGTGTGCCAGCTCCTGCCCAGCGTCACCTTGTGTCTGGGTACCTGCCCAGCGTCACCTTGTGTACTTTAGCCCTGCCCAGCTCACCTTGTGTGCTGGCCCTGCCCAGCGTCCCCTTTTGTACTTTAGCTCCCCGCCCAGCGTCACCTTGTCTGCTCCCGCCCCGCGTCACCTTGTGCTTTGGGTACCTGCCCAGCGTCACCTTGTGTACTTTGCTCCTGCTCCCGCGTCACCTTGTGTACTTTAGCTCCATGCTCAGCGTCACCTAGTGGCTCGTCTGATGAATTAGATATACAAAAATTTTTTTGTTGTTATTCAATGAATATCACGATGTGGACGTGTGTTGACATTAATGTCACGATGTGGACGTATAGGGACTATGTGTGATATTTTGTGTGGTTTGATCAGCTTGCGTGAGTGTGGTTTGTTCACCAACGTGCGCGTGAGCATGTGCACGAGTGCAGGTGTGCTAATGTGCGTACGAGCATGTCCGAATGTATGACGATAGTGTGTGTGAGTGTGGCGTGCTAGTTTTTGTGTGTGTGTGTGTGGGTTTAAACGTGATAATGTGCGTACGTACGCTCTAGGCAGACAGACCGACAGGCAGATAGAAATGAGCGAGTATATAACGGGCCCTGGACAGGAAGACATATGGTACTAGATATGTAAATAAATGGATAGATAGTAAATAGATATATAGGTAGGTATTGTATATATTTTCTCTATAAATATATGGCATATATATATATATATATATATATATCTATAATATCCATATAAAAAATAGAAATATATATAAAATATAAGTCCAAAAACCCTTTTATATTGGGTTCGGCATTAGGCCGTATTTTCACTGACGTCAAACCACGATGGTGATATGGTCATCATCACATGGACTCTTGCTTATGCTATTTCTGATACACAACTAAGCTGGGTTGACCTGGGGCGTACGTCAGAAAAATATTCACCACTGTGGAATGAACCGGACCACTTTCCTAAGTGAGTTCACTAACAACTACCTTATGCATTTTCTCTATACATATACTTATACTATAAGTAGGTATGGTGTATATATTGAGATATATAGATGTACTCTTTTGCTAGGTAGATATGGTGTATATATTGAGATATATAGATGTACTCATTGCTAGGTAGATATGGTGTATATATTGAGATATATAGATGTACTCATTGCTAGGTAGATATGGTGTATATATTGAGATATATAGATGTACTCATTGCTGGGTAGATATAAATTTGTATATATTGAGATATATAAGATGTCCCTCATTGCTAGGTAGATATGTATATTTGAGATATATAGATGTACTCATTGCTGGTAGGTATAGTGTTATATTGAGATATAGATGTACTCATTGCTAGGTAGTATGGTGTATATATTGAGATATATAGATGTACTCATTGCTAGGTAGGTATAGTGTATATATTGAGATATATAGATGTACTCATTGCTAGGTAGATATGGTGTATATATTGAGATATATAGATGTACTCATTGCTAGTAGTTTATGGTGTATATATTGAGATATATAGATGTACTCATTGCTAGGTAGGTATGGTGTATATATATTGAGATATATAGATGTACTCATTGCTAGGTAGGTATGGTGTATATATTGAGATATATAGATGTACTCATTGCTAGGTAGGTATGGTGTATATATTGAGATATATAGATGTACTCATTGCTAGGTAGGTATGGTGTATATATATTGAGATATATAGATGTACTCATTGCTAGGTAGGTATAGTGTATATATTGAGATATATAGATGTACTCATTGCTAGGTAGGTATGGTGTATATATTGAGATATATAGATGTACTCATGTACATGAGTATAGTGTATATATTGAGATATATAGATGTACTCATTGCTAGGTAGGTATGGTGTATATATTGAGATATATAGATGTGATCATTGCTAGGTAGATATGATGTATATATTGAGATATAGATGACTCATTGCTAGGTAGGTATGTGTATATATTGAGATATATAGATGTACTCATTGCTAGGTAGGTATGGTGTATATATTGAGATATATAGATGTACTCATTGCTAGGTAGGTATGGTGTATATATTGAGATATATAGATGTACTGTTGCTAGTAGATATGTGTATATAGAGATATATAGATGTACTCATTGCTAGGTAGGTATGGTGTATATATATTGAGATATATAGATGTACTCATTGCTAGGTAGATATGGTGTATATATTGAGATATATAGATGTACTTTGCTAGTAGGTATGGTGTATATATTGAGATATATAGATGTACTCATTGCTAGGTAGGTATGTGTATTATTGAGATATATAGATGTACTCATTGTAAGTAGATATGGTGTATATATTGAGATATATAGATGTACTCATTGCTAGGTAGGTATGGTGTATATATTGAGATATATAGATGTACTCATTACTAGGTAGGTAATGGTGTATATATTGAGATATTAGATGTACTCATTGCTAGTAGATATGGTTATATATTGAGATATATAGATTACTCATTCTGAGTAGATATATGTATATATTGAGATATATGATGCTCATTGCTAGGTAGGTATGGTGTATAATTGAGATATATAGATGTACTCATTGCTAGAGTAGGTATGGTGTATATATTGAGATATATAGATGTACTCATTGCTAGGTAGATATGGTGTATATATTGAGATATATAGATGTACTCATTGCTAGGTAGATAATGTGTATATTAGATATATAGATGTACTCATTACTAGGTAGGTATGGTGTATATATTGAGATATATAGATGTACTCATTGCTAGGTAGGTATGGTGTATATATTGAGATATATAGATGTACTCATTGCTAGGTAGGTATGGTGTATATATATTGAGATATATAGATGTACTCATTGCTAGTAGTATAGTGTATATATTGAGATATATAGATGTACTCATTACTAGAGGTTAATGATATATATTGAGATATATAGATGTACTCATTGCTATGTAGGTATGGTGTATATATTGAGATATATAGATGTACTCATTGCTAGGTAGGTATGGTGTATATATTGAGATATATAGATGTACTCATTGCTAGGTAGGTTTATAGGTAGAAGAATAGGTAGATATATATATATCGATGTATATATATATATATATATATGTGTGTGTGTATGTCTGTGTGTTCTGTGTGAGGCAGGTAGGTAGATAGATATACACCGCGTGCCAGCGTGTTCATGTGAGTTGGACTACGGGTCACTAGTCCTCTGTAAGTGCGGGTTCAACTCCTCGGACTGGCAGAAAAGCTACAGGTTCCCCAGATTTACGTGTTCGTGGCACCGAGCCGAAGGGTTACGATGTCCATGACACCGAGCCGAAGAGCTTTCAGCTCAAGTGCTTCTGGATCGAAAAAAAGATAGATATACACAGACATATAGGTAAGATGACATGAAGAATAAAATTGCGAGACCAAAAATGACAACTTGGTGGAATAAGGACGTAAAATTAATAGTAAAGAGAAAAAAACATAGATGGACAAACACATGGACAAAAAGCATACAACAAAACGCATCTCAGATATAGAACATCAGAAAGCAAGCCAAAAATCTTAGTGAAGAGTCTAAAATACAAGTATGGCAAAATTACGGAAACATTAAATTCTGATTAAAAAAATTCAACAGAAAGTTCTACAAGAAAATTAAAGCTATGATGGATATACAAGAACAATATGATCCAACTGAAATTGATACGATGAAAATGGACATGCTCTAAATGACCAAAAATGATAATGAACTGTGCTGGCAATACTTTAACGAACTTCTCCACCACAACAGAAGACTAACTCAACACTCAAGAAGACACGTAAGCGTAAATTTCGAACTGGAACCAAGTATAACACTTTCAGAGAATAGAAATGTTGTAAACATGGCTCCATCTAACAAATCACCAGGTCCAGACAATATCCTGCCACCGACTCAAAAGCAACTAAGAGAGGTTGGAATAAACTGGATTTACAGACTATTCACAGAGCCAGCTATAAACTTTGGGCCTTCGGACTCAGACAGAATCATGAAATCAGACCACAACTACACCACGTGACCTCACATTCCAGTTTTGGTGTATATAGACAGATTCATTTAAAATCAACACAAATACTAAATCGAAGTTATATTATGCAACAAGTTAAGTTTAACAATAAAGAATATCAATATGAATATTTTTTACCAATAAATAACCATAGACTCACAGAATTGAGTAATATTGCAAGAAAAGCATGCAGTGTTCTTTCAAACATCTATATTTTCGCCTTTCTGATCTAGGTCAGGAACCCCGAGTCAGTTGTCTGGACTAGTTATCTAGAGTTGGCTGTAATTCAACCAAGTCTGGATCACATAAGAAACACCAGAAGATTGGAGAATGCAATAGTTCCATATGGAAGAAGAAGGTAGCAAAGGATTGTAAGAAATATATGGAATAGTGCTACTGAGTCACCCAAAAGCTATTCTGTAATATTCTCCAAAAAAGGCTGCGTCGTATCATCGAGTCAAAGCAGCGACTCACAAAATGGGGTTCAAAGAACAAAGCTGTACCGATCAATATTCGCCTCATGCAGTTAGTGGAAAGGACTGTCGAATCTGAAACACCTGCATGTTCGTTCGTGGACCAGGAAAAGTGTTCGACGAATAGATGAAATAAGTTGGGAAATGTTAAATTTGGAAGGTGACCATTTAATGAACCTACAAAAGAGTCTATATAAACAGTCAATGTACGATTGGAAAAACGCAGGACTATCGAAAAATTCATCGCTGGATCAGGCGTAAGACAGGATGCGTACTGTTGCTGTTCATCAAAATATATCGATCAAATCGGTCAAAACAGCTAATCCAGTGAACAAAAACAACTTTGGGAACTTTTAAACGAATTTTTCACAACGATCAGTCAATATCAAACACATTAACAGACCCCAGTTAACATGCAATGAAAAATAGAGAATAAACATCGACAAAACTAGGTTGACATTCACTGAGAAAACACTACAATATCTTCATCGACAAACGCCCCATTAAAAACAAGTTAAAGACTTTACATACAGTGACATGTTTTCAGAAAATGAAATAATAGTTAACAAAACCAAATCATAGGACAAATGGTCCAATTTAAAATGCAAACATGTCACCATGAACACTAAAAGAACATTTGCAACACAATTTTCCACATTATGCTATCAATGCCAAACCTGGACGCTGACATAAATTGACAGAAAACTATACAACAGAGATGAAGTGTTTGCAGAATGCTGAAAAATCAAAAAAGAGACCAGTTCATAAAGAAGACATCAGGAAAAAAGTGGTTCAAACTTACCAAAAGTGGGTTCAAACCAAGAAAGTGGTTCAAACTTCACCAAGAAAATGGTTCAAACTTCACCAGAAAGAGAGCAAATGAAATGATTCGACCACATAAGCAATTACCAACAGAAGTGCACATCAAAGAGCAATGTTACTCTGATACAGTGAATACAAAGAGCAATGTTACTCTGATACAGTGAATACAAAAGAATTTACTCTGATACAGTGAATACAAGAGCAATGTTACTCTGTTAGTGAATACAAAACAATGCTACTCTGATACAGTGAATGAAACAATATTGCTCTGATACAGTGAATACAAAGAGCAATATTACTCTGATACAGTGAATAAAAAGAGCAATGTTCTCTGATACAGTGAATCAAAGAGCAATGCTACTCTGATACAGTGAATACAAGAGCTGTTACTCTGATACAGTGAATCAAAGAGAATGCTACTCTGTTCAGTGAATACAAAGAGACAATTTACTCTGATACAGTGAATACAAAGGAAATGTTACTCTGATCAGTGAATACAAAGAGCAAATTACTCTGATACAGTGAATACAAAGAAAATCTACTCTGATACAGTGAATAAAAAGGGCAATGTTACTTGTAAGTGAATACAAGCAATGCTACTCTGATACAGTGAATACAAAAACAATTTACTTTGATACAGTGAATCAAAGAGCAATGTTACTCTGATACAGTGAATAAAAAGAGCAATGTTACTCTGATACAGTGAATACAAAGACAATGTTACTCTGATCATGAATACAAAGCAAAGACCATTCTGCAAAGGTGGACCACAGAGAATAACAGGCAATGAAAGACACTATTTATGAAGCGAACCAAAGCCCATTCTAAATTCTCTTTTGCCATGGCAATGTTCGAGACAGAAAAAAACATGGAGTATCAGTTAAATGTAGTGAGACAAACCGGCTCTAGTTCCTGGACAGCTTTTCCCGGATAGCAAGCTGGACAATGACCTCCACAAGGAGCCAGCACGATCTGTTTGATATAGTTAGTAAGGCCGGGGCTCAATGGGGCCTTCTCTTGTCTCTGGAGAACAACCCTACAATCAGACAACAACAGTTACACAAAAACCAAATGTGGTTTATGAGAGCAATGATACACATCAACTATAGAGAATGATACACTATGAGGCTGATACAATCAACTATGAGAGCAATGATACATCACTAAGAGCAATGATACTTTTTGAGGCAATGATACATCAACTATGAGAGCAATGATACACTGAGAGCAATATACAATCAACTATGAGAGCAATGATACACTATAGGAGCATGATACAATCAACTAGAGCAATGATACACTATGAGTCCAATGATCACTATGAGTGCAATGATATACTATGGGGCAATGATTCACTTAATGAGAGCAATAAACACATCAACTGAGGCAATGATTCAATTAGAGCAATGATCACTGAGATCAATGATTCGCTAGAGCAATGATTTCATATCAACTATGAGCGCAATAATCATTGAAAAGGGTGATCACTTAGAGCAATGATACATTATGAGATCAATGATTCGCTAGGGGCAATGATACATATCATCTATGGGGGGCAATGTACTATAGGCAATGATACACATCAACTTGAGACAATGATACACTATGAGTGCAAGTTCACTATTGAGCAATGATACATATCAACTCATATGGTCTAATATTGTCCTACAATCATCTCTTTGCTCTAAAAAGGCCCCTGAAAACTGGTTTTTGAGATCTGGAGTCGTTCTAAGATGTCAACCGTTCTCAGTCTAGATCAAAAATAATATGTAAGTCGGTTCTTAGATGCACCGTTCTACAGTACTAGATCAAAAATAATATGAGTCAGTTCTAAAATGCAACCGTTCTGCAGTACTAGATCAAAGATAACATGAGTCAGTTCTAAGATGCCAACCGTTCTGCAGTACTAGATCAAAGATAATATGAGCCAGTTCTAAGATGCCACAAAGTTTTGGTACTAGATCAAAAATAACATAGGGCTTTAAGATGCCAACCGTTCTGCATACAGATCAAAGATAATATGTGAGCGTTTTACGATGCCCCTTTTTCAGTACTAGATCAAAGATCATGGTGACTTTTAAAATAACCCTTCCGGGGACTAGATTAAAAAAAAAATGAGTAGTTCAAAATGCAACCTTTTGGGCCTTTGGTTCTTCTTTCTTTCGTTGTTCTTTCGACCAATTTTAATCACCTTTTGGGTATGTTTGACTTTTCCAAAAACGGGAAGTTGCACATTTGGGTTTTATAGGCCTCAAAGGGACTAGATCAAAAAAACATTAGTCAGTTCTGAAGTCAACCGTTCTGCAATAGAAAAAGATATTTTGAGCGTTTTAAGATGCCAACCGTTTAGTACTAGATGAAAAATAAATGAGCGCTAAAATGCCAACCGTTCTGAGTAATAGATCAAAGATAAAATTTTAGCGCTAAGTCGACAACCGTTTGCGTACTAGACAAAAATAAATGTGAGCGTTCTCGATGTAACCTTTTAGATGATCAATAAAAGGACTTTAAAATGCCAACCATTCTGCAGCCAGATTAAAAAAAATGAGTGTTCTAAGATGTCAACCGTTCTGCAGCATGATTCTTTCTTCTTCTTTGGTTGTTCTTGACCAATTTTTAAAACCTTTTTTGATATGTTTGATCTTTTCCAAAAACTGTTACGTTTCAATTGGTTTGATAGGCCCCTGCGACCCAGATCAAAAATAAATTACGTTCTGATGTCAACCGTTCTGCAGTACAGAAAAAGATAATATGAGTCAGTTCTAAGATGCCCAAAGTTCTGCGTACTAGATCAAAATAAATGAGCAGTTCTAAAACCAACCGTTCTGTGTGATCAAAGATAATATGTGAGCGTTTTAAATCGACAAACTTCTGCGATAGATCAAAGATAAAATTGGAGTGTTCTCGATGCTAATTTTTGCAGTACGATCAAGATAAATGAGGACTTCTAAGTGCCAACCGTTCTGCAGTATAGATCAAAGATTTATGGCCGTTCTTTGATGCCAACCTTTCTGCAGTATGATCAAAGATAATATGGCCCCGTTCTGATGCCAACAGTTCTGCAGACAGATCAAAGATAACAATACTTTAAGATGCCAACCGTTCTATACTAGATCAAAAATAAATGTGAGCGTTTAGTGTAACCTTTTTCAGTACTAGATCAAAAATAACATGAGTGACTTCAAGATGTCAACCGTTCTGCAACCAGATTAAAGATAATATGAGCTTCCCCAAGATGTCAACCGTTCTGAGCATGATTCTGCTTTTTTTTTGCTTGTTCTTTTTGACCAATTTTAATCACTCTTGTGATATGTTTGATCTTTTTCCAAGAACATGTTTCTTGCACATTTTTGAAAGGCCCCAAAGCAGCACTAGATCAAAAAATTGCAGTTCAAAAGAAACCGTTCACATACTGTCAAAGATAATATGAGCCAGTTCTAAGATGCCAACCGTTCTGCAGCACTAGATCAAAGATAACAGGGCATCGTTTTATGATGTCAACTGTTCTGGGAGCACTAGGGTCAAAGATAATATGTGAGGCAGTTCTATTACACCAACCGTTCTGCAGTACTAGATAAAAGATAATATGTGAGTCAGTTCTAAGATGCCAACGTTCTACAGACTAGATCAAAGATAATATGTGAGTCAGTTCTAAGATGCCAACCGTTCTACAGCACTAGATCAAAGATAATATGTGAGTCAGTTCTAAGATGCCAACCGTTCTACAGTAATAGATCAAAGATAATATGTGAGTCAGTTCTAAGATGCCAACCGTTCTACAGCACTAGATCAAAGATAATATGTGAGTCAGTTCTAAGATGCAACCGTTCTTACAGTATAGATCAAAGATAACATGTGAGTCAGTTCTAAGATGACAAACGTTCTGCAGCACTAGATCAAAGATAACATGAGTGACTTCTAAGATGCCAACCGTTCTGCAGTACTCAGATCAAAAGATAATATGTGAGTCAGTCTAAGATGTCAACGTTCTGCGCACTAGATTCTTCTTCTTCTTTGCGTTCGTTCTTGACGATCAATTTTAATCACTCTTTGTGATATGTTTGATCTTTGCCAAGAACGTGTATACGTTGCACATTGGTTTGATAGGCCTCTAAAGCAGCACTAGATCAAAGATAACATGAGTCAGTTCTAAGATGCCAACCGTTCTGGGAGTACTTAGATCAAAGATACATGAGTCAGTCTAAGATCAAACCCTTCTGTAGAATAGATCAAAGATAATATGTGACTGTTCTAAGTCGACAACGTTCTCAGTACTAGATCAAAGATATATGTGAGTCGTCTACGATGCTAATCTTCTGCAGTACTAGATCAAAGTCCCCTGAGTGACTTCTAAGATCAACCGTCTGCAGTACTAGATCAAAGATAATATGAGCCAGTTCAAGATGCCAACCTTTCTAAATACTAGATCAAAGATTTTTAGCTGTTCTAAGATGCCCAAAAGTTCTGCAGTACTAGATCAAGATAAATGAGTGACTCAAGATGCCAACGTTCTGCATCTAGATCAAAGATATATGTGAGCAGTTCACGATCTAACCTTTGCAGTACTAGATCAAAGATAAATGAGTGACTTCAAGATGTCAACGTTCTGCAGCACAGATTGGGTAATAGATCCAAGATGTCAACCGTCTGAGCACTAGATTCTTTCTTCTTTGCTTCGTTCTTTATGACCAATTTAATCACTCTTGTGATATGTTTGATCTTTGCCAAGAACATGTATACGTTGCACATTGGTTTGATAGGCCTCTAAAGCAGCACTAGATCAAAGATAACATTAGTCAGTTCTAAGATGCAAACCGTTCTACAGTACTAGATCAAAGATAATATGAGCCAGTTCTAAGATGCCAACCGTTCTGCAGCACTAGATCAAAGATAACATGTGCATCAGTTGTATGATGTCAACTGTTCTGCAGATTAGATCAAAGATAATATGTGAGTCAGTTCTGATACACCAACCGTTCTGCAGTACTAGATAAAAGATAACATGTGAGTCAGTTCTAAGATGCTAACCGTTCTTACAGCACTAGATCAAAGATAATATGTGAGTCGTTCTAAGATGCCAACCGTTCTACAGCACTAGATCAAAGATAATATGTGAGTCAGTTCTAAGATGCAACCGTTCTGCAGTATAGATCAAAGATAATATGTAGTCAGTTCTAAGATGCCAACCGTTCTGCAGTACTAGATCAAAGATAATATGGAGCAGTTCTAAGATGCCAACCGTTCTAAGTACTAGATCAAAGTAATATGTGAGCCAGTTCTATGATGACAACCGTTCTGCAGTACTAGATCAAAGATAATATGAGTACTTCTAAGATGCCAACCGTTCTGCAGTACTAGATCAAAGATAATATGTGAGTCAGTTCTAAGATGTCAACCGTTCTGCAGCACTAGATTCTAATCTTTGGTCTTCTTGACGATCAATTTAAATCCACCTTTGATAGTTTGATCTTGCCAAGAACGTATACGATGACATTGGTTTAAGATGTAAGGCCTCTAAAGTACACTA
>JADZMA010001300.1:0-21752 GCA_020796225.1 Arion vulgaris
AAGAAACACAGAGCTTTATCGTATAATATGAGCAGATTACAAAAATATGTCAACAATCCAAGAAACACAAGACGACTACTATCGTATAATATGAGTAGATTATAAAAATATGTCAACAATCCAAGAAACACAAGACGACTACTATCGTATAATATGAGCAGATTACAAAAATATGCAACGATATCGGCTCTGTCCATGCTACGCCATGTGTACACGTGGACAGGCACCCAGACCGAGGAACACATACTTGAAAGCTGACAAGAATATGATATACTGAAACAAACTCACTGACCAAATGACACACCATTGTAAAAAAATTGCAAAATCTGTGAGAACTACAAAACACATTGACGTTTATACAAAAGAAAAGATTAAACACTATTTCATGCCAACAAAATGAAGTAAGCAGTAAGCGTCCAGATTTGACAGGTTCGCTACTAGAACGGAGGAGGCATACATAACGAGTGAGCTACGGGAAACATCAGCATGCACACTCGTCACCATCTTCAAACATAGACTGAACCCTAATGGGTTTGTCAGAATGTAATTACGTCAACCTTCAAAAATTTCTTTCCTTTTGCGGTATTGTCTGTGTTTGCCACATTTAATTGTGTGTGTATATTGATTATAATGTCTCTGCTGTCAGCAAATGATATGCTGCAAATATCTCTTCGTTTATGTTGTCACTGCCTTTGTCTTTGACATTGTTTACTTCTTTAATAAATGAAACGGTTTCTTTGTTTGGTGGAGCATCTATTTTTATATTTTTAATGTCTCAGAAACGTAAAAATATTTGATCTGAAAAATGTCTTATTCAGTGTGTCTTCAAACTATTCAGCCTTTCTTGCTTCCTGGCATAGTTTTATGATGATGAGGTTTCCATAAGTGTTTCGTATTAATGTGACGTTTTGTGTTATATTTAAAAAGTTTGTTATTCTCCTTACTGTCTTTACTGCCTGTAACTCTTACTGTCTTTACTGCCTGTAACTCTCTTACTGTCTTTACTGCCGTCCTCTTACTGTCTTTACTGCCTGTTACTCTCTACTGTCTTTACTGCCTGTTACTCTATTGTCTTACTGTTACTTCTTGACTGCCTGTTACTCTCCTTATTCTTTACTGCCTATTACCTCCTTACTGTCTTTACTGCCTGTTACTCTCCTTACTGTCTTTACTGCCTGTACCTCCTTACTGTCTTTACTGCCTGTTACTCTCCTTACTGTCTTTACTCCTGTTACTCCTTACTGTCTTTACTGCCTGTTACTTCTTATTGTTTACTGCCTGTTACTTTTACGTCTTTACTGCCTGTTACTCTTACTGTCTTTACTGCCTGTTACCTCCTACTGTCTTTACTGCCTGTTACTCTCCTTACTGTATTTACTGCCTGTTACTCTCCTACTGTCTTTACTGCCTGTTACTCTTCTTACTGTCTTTACTGTCTGTTACTCTCCTTACTATCTTTACTGCCTATTACTCTCTTACTGTCTTTACTGCCTGTTACTCCCCTTACTGTCTTTACTGCCTGTTACTCCCCTTTACTGTCTTTACTGCATGTTACTCTCCTTACTGTCTTTACTGCCTGTTACTCTCCTTACTGTCTTTTTTACTGCCTGTAACTCTCCTTACTGTCTTTACTGCCTGTAGCTCTCCTTACTGTCTTTACTGCCTGTTACTCTCCTACTGTCTTTACTGCCTGTTACTCTCCTTACTGTCTTTACTGCCTGTAACTCTCCTTACTGTCTTTACTACCTGTAATTCTCCTTACTGTCTTTACTGCCTTTAACTCTTCCTCTACTGTCTCTTACTGTGCCTGTAACTCTCCTTACTGTCTTTACTGCCTTTACTCTTCTTACTGTCTTTACTGCCTTTTCCTTACTGTCTTTACTACCTGTAATTCTCCTTACTGTCTTTACTGCCTGTAATTCTCCTTACTGTCTTTACTGCCTTTAACTCTTCTTACTGTCTTTACTGCCTGTAACTCTCCTTACTGTCTTTACTGCCTTTAACTCTTCTTACTGTCTTTACTGCCTGTAACTCTCCTTACTGTCTTTACTGTCTGTTACTCTCCTTACTGTCTTTACTGCCTGTAACTCTCCTTACTGTCTTTACTGCCTGTTACTCTCCTACTGTCTTTACTGCCTGTAACTCTCCTTACTGTCTTTACTGCCTGTTACTCTCCTTACTGTCTTTACTACCTGTAATTCTCCTTACTGTCTTTACTGCCTGTAACTGCCTGCAGAACAGAGAAGCATTTAAAATTGCTGTCATAGGAACCTGGCTCTCCAGAATCAAGTTGGATGATGATGATGATTGTACGATACGGACGCGCTGATCAGATTTGATTGATACGAGTATATTCTACTACGAGTTTCACCTCTGTACAGTTTCAATTCAATTGATGGTTGTTAGATTATACATACTTTTGGGATAAGTACATTAAAATTGACTTTGAATCAGTCCAGCGATATAAGAAGTTTGGAATTACACTTTGTGCAAATAGATCTGGATGCTTGAGGGGCAGAGAGAAGAGTGTGTTTAACCAGCAAGCAACAGGAACCAGCAGTATACGTCATCATCAAATAGCTTGTCCTGAGCATAATTTTGCCATCCCTAACAGTCCTCCGAATTTCTCTCTTATAGACAGATGTCCTGCCTCTGCAGCCGTGTTCAAATCATAAGTTACATCTTGAATCCATCTTCCGTGGTTTTCCACTTCTTTCTCTTGCCGAGTTCTTTTATGTGCTCAACCTGAACCCGGGATCTAGGTTTTATCGACCATCTCCGATAGGACTAGGAAACCGATCTCAACTACACTGAGATCAGCGATCTCTGGAAACAAACATCGCGATCACTCCATGCGGGAAACGAACATAATGCCTTTGAAACGCGAGGCGAACACCTTACCTCAATGCCACAGAGACCCTGTGTAAGAACAAGATTCTAGCACACTTGGTTATTCCCTTAAATGCATTGACGATGGTCTTACATATTCAATCACTTTCACACAAGCTATCTACGCAGACAGCTCAAAATAACACAGCAGGACAAGATTCCAGATACAAAAGTCCTCATAAGAGTCAAAATTCCAAGCGTCAACACCCCTTTTCAGAAAGTCAAGGTGAGATGGGCTAATCCATTGCTCGGATGCCAGATAAACGCATCTCAAAACACTGGATGTATGGCGAGCTTGAATGTGGCAGATGGTTGGTGGGAAAAAAATGCTTTAAAGGCGCCCTAAAAGTGTCTTTAAAATGCAATAAAGATACAACGTGCTGGGAATCCTTGCGCAAGATCGCTAAATATGGCGCCGTAGCAACACAAGAGGAACTCGCATAGCTAAAAATCGTCGTACTATTGAGACTCAGAGAAAGGAACTGTGTAAAAGACAGAAAATACAACACCCATATGTCCAACCTGATCTTCCTCATCTCCCCTAATCCGTAGAAGAAGATTGTATTCTGGATTGATTTCTACTCTGTACACACTAGAGAGGTGCAACAGCATCGCAAACTGTTGAAGAAAACCTTTTCCAGTCTTGTTACTGCCATCATCTAGCACCTGTTTCCCAACGGGGCGTACGCCCCACAGGAGGCATTTTCATCGTTTAGGGGGCAATGACCTGATCAGAGTTTAACTAATGTTTATGATGTTGCAAAACCGATATATCAGTTTTTGGATGTCTGTTGACAAAAACGAATGTTGCTTCACAATCACTTTACTGAAGTTTAAAAATCTTCAATAAACAGAAAGTACTTATATTTAGGTACATTTCTACCTCCTTTAACAAAGCTTTGAAAGCGGGAAATCATGTGTTATTGTGTTGAAATCGAGTCATATTTAAAAAAAAAAATAATGTGTCTAACATTTGTCAACCTTGTCACAAAGATCAAAATGAGTTTATACAGTGCAATCTTGAGCATGTAACAGTATTGATAGAGCCACCCCATTTCATATTTCCGCCATAGAAAGCAGGTCCGATGTTTGATTTGACTTGGAATGTTAGGTACGATGGGAAAATGAACCAAGAAGCATCAAGGGGTTTGATTCAAATACAAGTTAGGGGCCCTTAGTTTGATTACCACAGTAGTGGATACTCATTGTGCAGCTGGATTATACAGGTGTCCTTAGAGAACCATTTTGTAGTTGTATAGTTAACGAGGGAGCATTTAGAAATAGATTACAGTAGAATGCTATGAGATCTTGTTTTCCATGTTTAGCGACAGATTGAAAATGCGTTGTTGGGACATAAATGACAGAAGAATATCGTTAGCCGAAGTAAATCGAGTCTTTTCCAAGAGAGTAACAGATGTGGGAAATTGCAGTCGTGAGAACAAAGTTATGGAATAGTAAAGTAATAGAATATTCACCCATATATATATATATATATATATATATATATATATATATATATATATATATATATATATATATATATATATATATATATATATAAAAAAGAACATGCTACTTTTTCAGAAGAGCAAATTTGACCAAAAAACCCTAGTATAATTTTTTTTAAATGTTTTTTTTCTTCTTCAAAAAGTTTCTACAATAATCGAATTTTTCAAACGTGTATCACCTGAGAAATATTTTTATTAATGTATTCCAAAAAACTTTATAAAATGCTTGCCCAACGAATCAAAAAAAGAGTGCCTTTGAGGGTCATTAAGGCGAATAAAGGGGCTCTTATTAATTCAGATTTAAATTACTTTCAAACTTTAAAAAAAACAATTTGAAAAAGAGCAACATTAAATTTCTATTTACTGCCGTACTGAACTGTCAATTGTAATCTTGATGCTAGTTATCAAATTTCAAGACTCATTGCAAATTTTGGGAAAAGCAACATGGGAGAGAATTTAATCAAACAATCAATATCAGATTTAAAACGGTTCGGGAAAAAGATGAAAAGACGTGAAAGCTATGCCACTCAGTAACAATACTGTTAGAAAAAAAGAATAGACGAAATGAGTGAAGATGTTAAAAAAACTTGTTGAAAAGCTGAAAACAAGAAAATTTAGCCAATGGATGAATCAACTTAGAGAGACAGTGATGTTATTGATAACTTACGTGATATATTGATAAAGGGTTTTGGTGAAGAAATGTTGTTCTGTAAGTCATTAGAAAGCACCACTTTTTCCAAAGATGTATATAATAAGCAAAAAAATTCTTTGAACAAAAATATACCTTTAAAAAATGTAAATTTTGTGCCGCAGATGGTGCCCCTAATGTTGTAGACAAGAAAATGGTGCTTAACATTGATGAAGGATGAGAATTAAAAATGTTCTTGTATTGTGTTATTCAGGAAAATTTGAGCTACAAATATTTTGCCTGTCCTAAAACGAAATACTAAATTAGTTATAAATTTAAAAACCAAAAGCAATGTAAAAGGGAGGTCTCTTCACTATTTTGAAGAAAAAAAATGCAGACCATGTGAGACTTTATTATACTGATGTAAGATGGTTCAAAAGGGGAACTTTGAAAAGATTTATGGATATTTGATACTTTCATTTTTAAGGGGAAAAACCAGAAATGAAGTTCGTTAACGGTCAATGGAAAAGTATTTGTGAGTTAACTATGATATCTTTGAAAAGAAAATATTAAAACACCAGCCCAAGAACAAATAAATTTGTTGATAAAAAGAAAGAATTTTTTTAAACCCTTTATTGAATTATGTCAGAAATATATTTAAAAAAAATTTTGAAGAAAATTTTCATTGGCTCCAGAAATGTGAAGTGACTGATACGTTTTTTTATTGTTGATCATCTGAAAATTATATCGACTGATTTAAAATAAAGATTTTCGATTTGAAATAAATTGATTTTCCAGTTTTGATTTTGCAGAAAATGTTAGTGTATTTGTCGATATTTCAAATATGGTATCAAGAAAAACCCGCAGAAATGCAAATGATGAGTCGCCAAAACGTCATTTACTAAAAAAAAAACCCAGGGGGAATTTGTGGGGGAAACAGAAATAAAATTCCAAAACCCAAATTAAAGAAAACTGTTATTACTGTTTCATCTTCATATTTAGTTTAATGTGGATTTATTTCCCATAACTGATTTGTGCAAAAAATGAAATCGGTTGATGAAACGGGGACTTTAGACTGAAGCTAATAAATTGGAACCTAAAAAAAATATACTTGGCATGCATCAAACGAAAGATTCACAAATTTAAGAAAAAATAATTACTAATAATTAAAATAGTATTGAAACACGCCCTTTAAAATGATTTCGTACTTGAATTTCAGAAATTTTTGTTTTGAAAATTTATTTATTTTTTTTCTCAACAATTGCCTTTATTTCCCTAAAACCTATCATTTGTTTATTCAGTGAAAAACCTTTTTTGGAAAAAAAAAAATTTTTGTGTTTATGCCATGGGGTTGGGGGGGGAGGTATACGAATTTTTTAAAAAATTTTTTGGGTTGGCCCAAAAATTTTGGGGAAACACTGTTCTAGCAGTTGTACTGAGCAGAATTTAGACACTAATAGTTTTTGAAATTTCCCCCAAGACCAGATGTACAGCCTATTCCCCCGTAATGATCAAACCTCAGTCGCATCCTGAATCCTTTTTTCCCCTTTTTAGTTTTCCTTCTCCTGTTAAGAGGATGCATATTCCAATAATATTTTTAACCCCTTTGTGTCTTTTAGCAAAATCCCTCATTCATATTTGTAGAATTAGCCATTTTTTGATTCTGAGATCCTTCGGATATATCTTTAACCCTTTTAAACCCCCCCAGGGGGGGCCGGGTTTCCCCACAAGAGACAACGAATGAAATGTGCCTAAAGGCTGCCAAGAAGCGACGGGATGTAGGACCTGGGAAAGTACCCTAGTAAATAAAAAGATCACAGTAACGAAATGTCCTATTTTTAGAAACATAATGAATAAATCGTTCTTAGGCCCAGATCACATACAGATCACAAAGAGTGTTTTAACAAGTGGTCGATATGGAGGTTTGAAGAAGAAGAAGAAAAATGTCTAGAGTAAATGAAAACTGGGAAACCAAATGAATATTGATGGAAAACGCACTCAATTTTGACTGCTGTATCAATGAACAGCAAAAAATTTTCCCCTTCCTTTTTCCCCTAGTAATGGAGCATATAGAGCCCTCGAAGAAGAAGAAGCCTTTTATTTGTCAAAACACGTAATCCAAAGTACTGTGTTTTACAAATTACAAAAACAAGGACAAAAACAGCAACGTTTGACCAACAATTTTTTTAAAACCCCACATGATGCTTTCAGTTCCCCCTTTAAAATGTTATACAAAAATTTGAACAGAACGGACACTGTTGTTCTAAACGATTCCAGTTTAATTTTTGAATGGCAGAAAGATCAATAAGTTTTCTGTGGGTTAAAGGTCTAACGGGAAAACTGACTAAAATTTTTAATAAAAAATTTAAAGATGAACAATTTTTTGTTTTTTTGTTTTAGAATGGGGGTTTTAGATAATTAAAAGGTTTTCTTGGTCTTATTCTTAGTTTTATAAGATACCAATTAAGAATAGATGGAAGTGTTTTGGGTTTTTGGGTTAGTAATTTATTAATTAGGAGATATAATCTGTGGTTTCTGTGATTGTCATTTCAAAGTTTTAAATTATGAATCGATGTCACATTTATGTCCGTTAATATTGTTAAAAATAAGAAAGAAAAAACTGAAATTTTAAAAAACAATGGTCGGGGTTAGGGGGGACTCGGTCTTAACCGACGTTTGAGTTCGAATCAGCTGGGGACAGCGATTGCAAATTGTTTCTGCTTTTTTACAAAAGGACGATGGCAACCAGTTCAGAAAGCAAGGGAACAAGAAGGGGTAATGCATGAAAATCACAAACAGCGTTGAAAAGGGGGGATTCAAAAAAATCCTGAAAGGTTTGCAATTAATTTAAATTTTTAAAAAGAAAAGGGGGGTGGAAGACTATCATGGAAGGAGACATACCGAAAAAGGGAGAAGAGATTAACGGAAAAGAGGGGTTCAGGATGACTGATGGTTTGAACATGACGGTTGCAGAGGCGGACATCTGTCCTAGAGAGAAAAAAAGAGAGAGAAATTGTGAAGGATTGTTGGTTGGTTTCTTCCTGGGACAAGCTATTTGATGATGAAAAATTGTAAACAAAACGGGTGATTTTGTAATCCATGTTGTAAACGTATTCAAATAAGTGATTACTATAATATGTCTGAGGTTATTGTTATTGTCTTCTGTTTTCCCTAGGTAGATGATTGAGTTGCTTGTCCACTCAAAGTTAAGCGTAGGGATGGGGCTTTAATTTGGTTCCGAAGATCAGTCGACCTTGCTGTTATTTTGTGTTTATTTAATGCTGTCTTATATTGTTATCCATTTTTTTTTTCGGTCTTTCCTTGATTCATAATCATCTTTTTTTATTGTATGGTTATTTGTGTGGTTGTACCATTCCAAAAAATGTCCGAACCAGTGCAGTTGTCTTTAAATGTTTTTTTTAATAAGAGCCCGCCTGCTTGATGTCCGGGTTTTCCCAGTTTATTTTTTCGGTGACACCCACCGCCTTCCTCAAGCAGTTCATTTTGCATGTGGTGAGTTTTCTGGGTGGGTTGCTATCAGGCCCGTTTCACTGGATAAAAATGTTATTGTTGTTTTTAAAACGATCATTGAAAAATAATAATTATAAAAACTAAAAAGTCACAAATATATTAAGGTCTTTTTAAAAGGGCAGAAAACGAAAAAAAAATTAAATTTCATTTCGAACTTAGAAAATAGGAATATGGGAATTTTCCTATTCAAGAAGTACCCTTTTGGGCTGGGGCACCAAGGAAGAAAATAATATCATCCCATCTCAAGGATGTCAAGAGGCGACTGATGTGGACAGAGAGAATCCCCCCTAGTAAATAAAAAGCACGAAAAATGGAGGGCTGGCCTACGTGGGCGAAACTGGCCAATGTACAAGCTCTGGGCTCAGATCACATACGTCCACAGAGGGCAAACAAGAGTTGATAGGAGCGTTCGAAGAAGATGAAGATTCAAGACGTCAGTGGACAAAAAAATTTGTGATTTTTTACCATCGTTTTTCAATTTCGGTTTTGTATGTGTGACGGGGGAATGACAATGCATTGAATATACCAACGTAGTCTTGAAACTACCGGGAAAAAATTTTTCCAGGGATTACCACCCCACTGGATTGATTTGTCTTGTCCGGTCAATATTCCAAAGTGAAACGTAGATAGAAGGTCAAAATGTAATTATTTTACTGTAGGGAAGATTACGATTTTTACTGTAGGAAGATTATGATCTTACTGTATGTAAAGGGTTTTGGGATCTTACTGTATGAAGATTATGAGCTTTCGTTTTTAAGCGGTAGGAGCTGATCAAAACCCCCAAAACCAGGACAAAATCCGCGGGGGACAAGTTTAAGAAAATCAGTCCCTAGGTTTTTTTTTACGAATGATAAAAATAGACATCACTTTTCAGAAAGCAATGGCAAATATGAACGTAGAAGTGATGTCTAGAAAATCGACAACTCGTTTACTGTTGTTGATGGCTAGGTCGTAAAGGATATGCAACGTTTTTCTTTTTCATGTGAATTTTTGGGGAAGACGTGGGGTTTTTGTGGAAAATGGTAAAACCGTTTTTGCGTTAAAAAGGGGTGTTTGAACACGACCCGGGCTTCTTTTCATAAATGATTTTGTTAGAAATCCGTTTTTTTTTTTCTTCTTCGAACGCTCCATATCGACCACTTGTTAAACCACTTTTGGATCTGTATGTGATCTGAGCCTAAGAATACCACGTTGTGCCTTTTTGCGCCTACAAGAAGGCCGCCCACCCAATTTCGGACGTTTTTATTTATAAGAAGCCCCCAGGCTCCGATTAGCCCCCTTTTCAGACACGCCTTGCGGGTTTGGGTGTTACATTTGTTGTCCCGTGAGCCGCGGCAAAACGCACGGACAATTGAATGAAAGATAAAATTAGACTTTTTGCCCAAACTAAAGAAAGTTTTGACACAATTGAATGAAAAAAAAAAAATTAGACTTTGTTGACCAAACTAAAGTAAGCATTTGACACAATTGAATGAAAGATAAAATTGGGATCTTGTTGCCCAAACAAAAGAAAATTGACAAAATTTGGGGATGAAAGATAAAATTAGGATCTTTGTTGACCAAAAAAAGAAGAGACACAATTGAAGAAAGATAAAATTAGATCTTTTTCCAAACAAAGTAAGTTTTAACAATTGAATGAAAGATAAAATTAGATCTTGTTGACCAAACAAAGTAAGATTTGACACACCCGATGAAAGATAAAATTGGGATCTTTGTTGACTAAAAAAAAGAAACATTTGACAAATTATGAAAGATAAAATTAGATTTGTTGACCAAACAAAAGAAGCATTTGAACAATTGAATGAAAGAAAAAATTTGGGATTTTTTTGGACCAAACTAAAGTAAGCATTTGACAATTGAATGAAAGAAAAAATTAGATTTTGTTGACCAAACAGAAAAGACAATTGATGAAAAAAAAAAAAAGGGATTTTTGTTGCCCAAACAACGTAAGAATTACAAAGAATGAAAGATAAAATTAGATTTTTGTTGACCAAACAAAAGTAAGATTTGACAAATTGAATGAAAGATAAAATTAGGATTTTTGTTGCCCAAAACAAAAGTAAGCATTTGAAAAACCCAGAAAGAAAAAAATTAGGATCTTTGTTGACTAAACTAAAGAAAGATTTGACAAAACGAAAAAAGAAAAAATTTAGGATCTTTGTTGACCAAACTAAAGTAAGCATTTGACACAATTGAATGAAAGAAAAAATTGGGATCTTTGTTGCCCAAAACTAAAGTAAGAATTGACACAATTGAATGAAAGAAAAAATTAGGATTTTTGTTGACCAAACAAAAGAAGCATTTGACACAATTGAATGAAAGAAAAAAAGGGATCTTTGTTACCAAACAAAAGTAAGAATTGAACAATTGATGAAAGATAAAATTATGATCTTTGGCCCAAAATAAAGAATTGACAAATTGAATGAAAGAAAAATTGGGATCTTGTTGACCAAACAAAAGAAGATTTGACAAAAGAAGAAAGATAAAATTAGATTTTTGTTGACCAACTAAAGAAAGCAATTGACAAATTGAATGAAAGATAAAATTGATTTTTGTTGACCAAATAAAAAGAATTGACACAATTGAATGAAAGAAAAAATTGGGATTTTTGTTGACCAAACTAAAGTAAAAATTGACAAATTGATGAAAGATAAAATTGGGATTTTTGTTGACCAAACTAAAGTAAGCATTTGACACAATTTGATGAAAGATAAAATTGGGATCTTTGTTGACCAAACTAAAGTAAGCATTTGACAAAATTTTGATGAAAGATAAAATTAGGATCTTGTTGACCAAACTAAAGTAAGCATTTGACAAATTCATGAAAGATAAAATTAGATCTTTTTTACCAAACTAAAGTAAGATTTGACAAATTAATAAAGAAAAAATTGGGGATCTTTTGCCCAAACAAAAGAAATTTGACACAATTGAATGAAAGATAAAATTAGGATTTTTGTTGACCAAACAAAAGAAAACATTTGACAATTGAGAAAGATAAAATTAAAATTTTTGTTACCAAACTAAAGAAAGCATTTGACACAATTGATGAAAGAAAAAATTTAAAATCTTTGTTGACCAAACAAAAGAAGATTTGAAAAATTGAATGAAAGATAAAATTAGGATCTTTGTTGCCCAAAACAAAGTAAGATTTGACAAAACGATGAAAGAAAAAATTGGATTTTTGTTGACCAAACAAAATAAATTTTGACACAATTGATGAAAGATAAAATTAGATCTTTTTTGACCAAACAAAAGAAGCATTTGACAAAACGATGAAAGATAAAATTGGGATTTTTGTTGACCAAACAAAAGAACATTTGACACAATTGAATAAAAGATAAAATTAGATCTGTTGACCAAACAAAAATAAGCATTTGACAACCCGATGAAAGATAAAATTGGGATCTTTGTTGACCAAACTAAAAAAATTTGACACCCCGATGAAAGATAAAATTGGGGATCTTGTTGACCAAATAAAGAAGATTTGACACAGATGAAAGATAAAATTAGGATTTTTGTTGAAAACTAAAATGCATTTGACAAAACGATGAAATTTTAAAATTGGGATTTTTGTTGACCAAACTAAATAAGATTTAACACAATTGATGAAAGATAAAATTAGGATTTTGTTGACCAAACAAAAAATAAGCATTTGACACAATTGATGAAAGATAAAATTAGGATCTTGTTGACCAAACAAAGTAAGAGACAAATTGATGAAAGATAAAATTGGGATTTTTGTTGACCAAACTAAAGTAAGCATTTAACTTGAATGAAAGAAAAAATTAGGATCTTTGTTGCCCAAAACAAAGAAGCATTGGACACAATTGAATGAAAGATAAAATTAGGTTTTTTGGCCCAAAACCAAAGGCATTTGACACAATTGAAAAAAGTAAAATTGGGACGTTGACCAACAGAAGTTTTTACAAAACGATGAAAGATCAAATTAAAACTTTGTTGACCAAACTAAAGTAAGCATTTGAACAATTGAGAAAGAAAATTTAAAATTTTTGTTGCCCAAAACTAAAGTAAGATTTGACAAATTGAATGAAAGATAAAATTAGGATCTTTGTTGACCAAACTAAAGTAAGCATTTGACACAATTCGATGAAAGATAAAATTAGGATCTTTGTTGACCAAACTAAAAAAGTATTTGACAAAAGTGAAAGATAAAATTAGGATCTTTGTTGACCAAACTAAAGTAAGATTTGACAAAACATGAAAGAAAAAATTGGGATCTTTGTTGACCAAAAAAAGAAGCTTTTGACAAAACTGATGAAAGATAAAATTGGGACTGGCCCAAAAAACTAAATAAGATTTGACAACGATGAAAGATAAAATTAGATCTTGTTGCCCAAACTAAAGTAAGATTTGACAAAATTTCGATGAAAGAAAAAATTAGGATCTTTGTTGACCAAACAAAAGAAGATTTGACAAAACAATGAAAGATAAAATTGGGATTTTTGTTGACCAAACAAAATAAGATTTGACAAACGATGAAAGATAAAATTAGGATCTTTGTTGACCAAACTAAAGAAGCATTTGAACAATTGATGAAAGAAAAAAATTGGGATTTTTGTTGACCAAACAAAATAAACATTTGACAAATTGATGAAAGATAAATTGGGATCTTTGTTGACCAAACTAAAGAAACATTTGCAAAATTGATGAAAGATAAAATTGGGACTTTGTTGACCAAACTAAAGTAAGTTTTTGACACAATTGAATAAAAGATAAAATTGGGGACTTTGTTGACCAAAAAAAAACATTGGAAAAATTGGGAAAGAAAAAATTTAGATCTTTTTGACCAAACTAAAGAAGATTTGACACAATTGAATGAAAGATAAAATTGGGACTTTTTTACCAAACAAAAGTAAGCATTTGACAAAAATTGATGAAAGATCAAAAAAAATCTTTTGACCAAACTAAAGTAAGCATTTGACACAATTCGATGAAAGATAAAATTAAAATCTTTGTTGCCCAAAACAAAAGGGGCTTTTGTCACAATTGAATAAAAGATAAAATTGGGACTTGTTGACCAAACTAAAGTAAGCATTTGAACAATTCGATGAAAGATAAAATTGGGATTTTTGTTGACCAAACAAAAATAAGCATTTGACAAATTTGAAAGATAAAATTGGGATTTTTGTTGACAAACTAAAGTGATTTGACACAATTCGATGAAAGATAAAATTAGGATCTTTGTTACCAAATAAAGTAAGTTTTGACAAAATTGATGAAAGGAGGGGACATAACTAAATAATCTTGGGATACAATGAGAAGAAAAAAATAAAAATTATAACAATACACGAAGACTTAAATGAAAGTGCTGTCGAAATAGACAGAGGACTCAGAACCCGCAGAATCTAATAATGTTCAAAAAAGAAATCCTTTTTTGAGATATTAAATAAACAAAAGAAGAGAATTAAAGAAGAAATGATTAAGAAATCAAACAAAACAAGAAATCAAAGAAATGCTGAAGATTTGGTTTTTTAACTGAATATACAGCTTATTTTCCTGTAGATTGATGAGACAAAAAAGAGAAATAAAAAAAAAGTAGACTATGGTCTCAACACTGTGCTACCGGTGCCAAAAAGGACACTGGGGCAAAAGAACAAGAAAGGAAAATTACCACATGTGAAATGAGATGCTTGAAAAAACAGAAAAAAAAAGAAGAGACCATATAAGAAATCACGAAATTAGAAGAACAGTCGAAACAACACCTGTATTTTATTCATTGAAAAAACAGACTCAAATGTTTTAATTGGGAGAATGCGCCGAATACACCAGTTGCAAGAGGGGCAACCAAAAATGAACATCAAGAGGAAGCGGAGACAAAAGATAGATTGGGAGTTACAGAATCTTAAACTCAACAGTACCCACAGCATTCAAACGACCGAGGTATGTCGGGAAAATGATCATCATTTAAACCTGCTACACCCCAAAGAAAAAAGCAGAGAAGGACAAAAAAAAGAAGAAAGAAGCATGTGGTCTACCATATTTGTTGGGAGACAAATAAGGAGGAACACGCCGGCATGTATGCCTGAAAGGAATTTAGGTCGTAGGTCTGAACCAGACAGAAAATAACGACAGAAGAAATAGCAAAATATATTAAAAGGTAGGAAAAGGGGTATTATGCGGAATGTTTAAAAGGGGCGGGTTAATGAGCCGATCACAACCAAGGTACCCGGGTTTAACCCCTGGGTAAATTTTAAGCAAAATTTTTCCTTGGGTTTTTACGAATGATAAAAAAATCTCACCGTTCAGAAAGCAATGGCAAACTACTGAACGTATAAGTGGGGACAATAAAATCGATGACTCGTTTACGTTGTTTATGTCAAGTCCTGAAAAGGGTACATCAGATTTTCACTTTGCTTAAGAAATATAGAAAATTTAGCAGGGGAAATGTGGGGTTTTTTATGTGCGGGACAAAATTTACAGAAGATTTAATGTATTTTGAAAAAAAAGACGGGAAAAAAAAGAAAGAATATGTATACAAAAGAATTAGTGAAAGAGGCTAATTGTTGGAAAATTTTTATTCTTTTAGTATGGAAACGAATGACATGGTGGATTAAAGATGTTTATTTTGGGGGAGTTATTTGTTTGTAGAGAGATTTCGTGGTCTATTTTGTGGTTTTAGTGTCTGAATCAGGGTAGTTGCAGACAGAAGGGGAGAATGAAGGGGGATGTAATTGATCAATAGTTGATTTTATTCAACACATTTTGTCGGAACAAATTTAATAAATAAATGAAGGAGTTATTTTTCTTTCTCTTCTCTCTCGCAATCTTTGGGGTTTTGGTTTTTGGGTAACCACGCGTTGCGTTTTAAGGTTGGGGGGCGAATCCAGATAGTGGCGTTCTGTTTAAAGGAATTTTCCCAGACATCCGTAGAATTGTTGCCGAAACTACAGAGTTCATGCTTTTGGGTAGTCTCGACAGCTTGCTTGTCATTTCTGGGAGAGAAGAGTCATATGAGGAAGACACGACATAAGTCAACGTTAACTATAAGAAATTTTCTCGTTATTCCCTTTTTGGGTTAGAGCAAAAACAAATGCATTGTTCTTCTTTTTTCTTCCGTCCTTTTATTTACAGACGCAGTCTTCTCAGCACTAAAAACTGAAAGGAAACAGAAAAAAGTGATTTGTAACATTAAAGTTGTCCCATGATTTCGATAGGTAGTAACCAGTGGGTACCCAACACGCCAGCTCAAGGGAAAGGATGCTGAAAATCAAAGAGGAGAATGTTTCAAGATGACAACCTGGGGCAGCCATGAAGAAGCAAACAATCCCCAGAGGAACTAAAAAGGGGAAAGTGCGAGAAAGAAAACACAAAACACAAAAGGATGATGGATATTACCAATATCTAGAAGGGACCAGACTATCGACTTCGCTTCCGGACGGGTCACAACAGAATGAGACCCCCCCGCAATAGATTCAAGATAGGGACCAGCGACCTGTGCCCTGTGGTTCGAGTAGACAAAAAGCATATCCAGAAAACTACCCCAGATGCAGACCGAGAAGAAAGCCCCACTTCACCAGTCCCAAAACAAAATGTATGGCTTGGTGAGGCAGACGGTGACCTTTGCTAGAGAACGAAACCAATCTAGTGAGAAGCAGTAGAAGATGTCAACATTTATTTCAGTTTCTATTCAGCAGTTCCTTCATATGGACGGGCACCCATGCTTTTCTTTTTTCCCTTTCGCTCATATCGACCACTTTTAATCACTCGTGATTTGTATGTGATCTGAACCAAAAGCGATTGTACTTTGCCCTTTTTCACCTACAAGAGGCCCCACATCCGATTTCTACAATGCTTTTTTCTTGGATAGTTTCCCTAGGTCCTACATAAGTCGCCTTTCGACATGCCTTTAGGTAGCAGTGGGACAACCTTTTCCCCCATTGAGGCCCCCGGGACCATGGGGATGTTTAATGGGCATTCTGCTGTTATACAAAAGTTACCAAAGAATTAGCTTCGGGCAACGCATGTCCGAACTTTCCTAACGTCATTTTTTTTGGGTGATGGTGTTCATATTCTCATACCGACACTTTTAGTTATCAATTATTTAGGGCTATCATCATATCACCCCGGGCATGCCTATATGTGCCTGATGCCGTTAACAAATCTAGAGTATCCAAGCTCAACACGCCAGTTCAACGTTAACTTTTTACATATTTGTATGTCGTTCGTTTCAGGCTGTAAGAAAAAAGGAGTTTTTTAAGAACCCCCCGGGGGAAGCAAAAAAATATGATCAATAAAAGAAATGGCGATTAGGGGTTTCGAAAAAACAAATTACCAAACACAGGATTCCAACCATTAGCCTTATTTTTATGATACCCCCCGCCTAGTTTTGAATACGAGCTTCAAGAACACAACCAGGGGGAAGGGAAATATCGAACATTCTTTTAATCTAGTCAGGACTGAGGTTCACAACCCAGAAACCCCGGGGGTTCGGGAAAAACTCAGGGGAATGTCCTTTCTCTTTTTAAACAGTCATTTTTAGAATACTTCCCGAACATGGGAAGGTCTTTTGTAGACAAGTTGTATGGGGGTGAAAAGTTTGGGCATATCTTTTCTGTATTGACAACATTCAAATTGCACTGGTTTTCCCCAAAATCTCGGCCCCAAAATGGAACGCCATCTGCAAAAATAATGCACAAAGCACAAACACCGTAGTCACAAATTCCCAAAGGGTTTTGAGAAAAAAATGGGTTATGAAGAAAAATCGCCTTCTTGATTTTTTTTCTTTTGATCGGCAGATTGATCCAATTTCCATACATCTATTCATGGGAAATCTGATTCATGCAGCATTAGCATTGGTGTGTTTCGTCACGTCATTAGCGCCATTTAGAGCTCTGGTGCTTTTCCATCGGCGATGGTCCAGCCATTTTTCTGGGTTCGTTTGGTCCCTTTTGGTGTCCCGCCGACCCCCAAGGCAGCATTTTTTTTTCTTTATTCAAAAAAAGAAGTTAAAACGCAAAGTAAACGCCGCATAACTTTTGTACAAAATTACAGTCATTTTTAACAGTTAAAAAAATTGCAATATAACCCCCCCCCATCCCCATCCCCATCCGCACGCACAAAAAAAGTATAAACATAAATGCTAGAAATCGTTTGTTTTTTTTTTTTTTTAGAAGGGGAAAAATTTAAAATTTTTAGAATCAAAAATATTTTTCTTGAAACGTTTTAAAAACCGCTGCAAAAAAGTGGGTGTAGTTTTACCAAGACACAAGAAAAAAACCCAAAGAAACTAAACATCAATTAAAAATCATTATATAGAGAGAAAACAAAAACACACAATTGTTTTTCGTTATCTAGGTTTCCATTCTCCTTTTTAAATAAAAAAAAGATGGCGATGATGTCAACATGCCATTACTGACGTCAAAGATAAAAATGATTAAAAAATATATTTTCCCAAGGAAGTAAGCTGTCTTTTAACTAACAAATTGTCAGGGGAGATCAGTTTAAAAGAAGCTTCATGACGATTAAATTTCGCCAGGTAAGGAAAACGAGGTGCTGTACTTGTTCTTCAGATACGGACAGTATCTAAAAAAATTTAAAAAAGAATTGGTAGGGGGGCAAAAGCCACAGCATGAGTTGCAACATTTGCAGCGATAAGAAAAGTTTTAAAAAAATTTAACAAAACATGTGTTAGGGCAGTATTCTCTATAAGTCTGAGATTTGAAAAACATATATGAAAACAGAAAGTATGTTAAGAGGATTCAAAAGACATCGGGGAAAATTATGAGTAAACCTGGAGAATAAGATTAGCAAAAATTTTAAAAACTATCTAATTTTTTTCTTCTTTTGTAGATACTGTTACCTTTTTAATCAGTGTCATGGTTTTATGTATTTGTCTTGGGTTCTCTTGGGGCTTGTGTTGTCAGCAAATGTTACCGGGGGTTAACCGGTCATGGTTTTGTATTTGTCTTACGCTTTTTTGGTTTTTTAGCATACTGTTACCGGGGAAAACCCGTGCTTTTGATTTGTCTTGCGCCTTTTTGGTGATTTTTGGGGTGGTTTTCTTATCCTCTGGCAAAACGACTACGTTATCTATCCACCTTTTTCCCCGGTCCCCTCCGCCTTCCTTCCTAATTTTTCTGTTGTGGGAAAACTTAGGCAGTTAGGTCTTTTCATTCTTCCCGTTTCCAAACCATTCATTTTCTGTTTCTCATATAATTAAGCAGGGTCTTGTTCCCCAAACCCTTTTTCTGATGCTGGGATTCGTTTCCTGTGGGTTTTTGTGTTTTTGGTGATGGGGGAAACTGGGAAAACATAAATTAAAAAAAGATTTTTTTTTAAAAACAGAAAGGTTTAATAGTCCTCAGGATGGGGCAAGAAAGACGGACAAGATTAAATTAGGGGGACACCAGCAACATTGAAAAAAAAGGGATGAGTTAAAGAGAAAGAATTGAATTAAAACAGCCTACAAAGGTGCAACATGTGGGGATCTAACATTTATGACACTAAGACAATGATAAACAAATCTTGGGTTTGAATAGTCTTCTTCATGGATAGAGATTTAAAAATATGAAAATGTAAAAAATGAAGATTATTCCAGGTAAGACTCTTTGAACAATAGGAGATACCTGTAAGATAGATTAGCAACAGATTTCAAGAACAACTAGTCTTAAGACATAAATTTAAAAAAAATAAAAAAAGACGATAGGATGAAATCAAATGTCATCAGATAGGGAAAAAAAGACGACCAAGACCTCAATGCGGTGAACAAAAGGGCAATTAAAAAAAAATATGAGGCAGAGAGGGAAAACACAAGATAGAAAAGTGAAATTTTTTTATCGCCTTTTAAATTTCAAGGGAGCCAAGGGCTGATGACGATGATGAAACAACTGAAAAATTTAATGAAAATTACTTTTCATGACGTCCCCACAACCAAGTAAACGAGCATCGATTTTCAGGCACCATTTAATTCAGTAGTTTACCATTGCTTTTGAACAGTGAGTCTATTTTTCAGTTCGTTACAGGAACAAATGTTCTTCCAAAAGATGCCGCGATATTTGAACGAGGTATCTTGAATTGGATCGAGTTCACTCCACTTGCCATATGGCTAATGTAAATTAGATATAATATGTATGAGTCCCATTGCTGCTCCCTTTTTTTGCTAACTGATAGATCAGTGGTAGAACAGTTACCAAAGCTTTGGGGTGATTGTCAAATTGTCCTTTTTCAGAAAGACCGGGTGACATTTTCAGCGGGGGGAATAGGGGGATTTACAGGTATTGAGCATGCACCTTGTCTGCAAATTAGATCAATGCAGCCTACTGGGGGATCTTTCTGTGCGAAAAACTTTAATTGCAAAATCGCGTTTTTTTTTGTTTGTCTGTGCTGGTTTTTGGGAATGTAATGTGAAAAAAAGAATTAAAACTGATTCCCGAGGGGAAAAAATTTTTTAAAAAAAAAACAAATGAAAGCGGGGTTTTATATATAATTAGTGATGGAAGAGAGAGAGAGGTTTTTTTAAATTTTCAAAGGGTTGACTTTTAATTTAAGGTTTTATTATGGTTTTTTCTGAAGGAAAGGCCGCCAGGAGAGTATTCACAGGGAACCGAGCTTAGCAACAACTTGATTTAATAATCATTTTTTCAAAACACTCCCAAATTTTATTTTAAATTTTTTAAAAAAAAAAAAAACAAATTTTTTACCCTTTAGCAAAGAAAACAGGGGGACAAATTTAAAAAAAAAAAAAAAATTTTTCACTCCCGTTGCTGTTTGTTTTATAAAACCTTGTTTGAAAAAGTTGCTGTATTTTGTCATTGTTTTTGTAATTTGAAAACTACAGAGTACTTTGTATTAGTGTTTTGCCAATCAAATAGTTTTACTGCAGTCTCAAAACATTTAACAGAACGGCGAGGTTAGATTCGAACCCACGACCCCAAGGCAAAGGGGAACACTTAGCCATAAAAAGAGAGAGGAGATAGAAAGAGAAAGGGTAATGAGCAGGGTGGAAGCATGGAATGGAAGAAAGAACTACTGAGTAGACCGTCAACAATTGACAGAAAGTTGTAAGATTTATAAGAAAACACAGGGGTGATATTTGGCCATAGGATAATGATGATGATGATTATGATACCGAGAATGTTAGTAATAATGATGATTGTAATGAAATACTGAGAATAAGAATGACGAGATAAGATGATTAGCTGATAATAATAGTAAGGATGCTGATGATGAGGATGGTAGTGATGATAATGGGGGGATGATGATGGTGATGATGATTTGAGGATTATGGGATTACGTAAGGTGGTAAGACGATGATGAGGGGAGATGATGGTGGTGAAATGATGAGATGAGATTGAGGATGGAATAATGATAATGATGATGAAGGGACTATGATGATGATGAGGGGGATTTAACTGATGAGAAAGGGTAATGATGATGAGGATGCTTATAATCAATGATGATAATGATGGTAATGATGATGAGATAGGGTGATGATAACGAAAATGATGTGGGTGAATAATATTAACGATTATAATTTTTTTTGCAAAAGTTTTTAAGGGAAGTTGGTTTCCCGTCGCCCGCCAATATCCAGAGTCATTTTCACCCTCCAGTGGGTCGGCGCTGCAACAAGTGTGGGTTTAAAAAGACCCGCACGTGTATTTTTCCAAAAGCCAAGTTCGTTATTGGCAGTTTCACGGGGAGTCCTGTTTATCTATGCCATTATCGGCAAGCGGGGAACAAGGCCTTTTTTTGGGAAAAGGGAGGAGACTGTGACCGATTCGCCCACTTGGCGATATAGCCAATGTTTGACCCTGTAGCTACCCCTTTCAAAGATACTTTTTTCCGGAGCTTTGGGTGTTCGGAACCACCGATCATGTTCTTGTAGTTGATTTTGGGGAACCGTTTTTTTTCAAGGTACCTTTTCGGCCCCTTGACCAACGCATTACATTCCCAGTTTTAATTTTATCCATGCCCCCTTAATCTATATGTATTTGTTTATATATATAATTTTTTATTTTCATTGATTGATATTTTTTTCTTTTTCCCCTTAGTTTTTTGTTGCATCATTTCGTTATTGTTTTTTTCCCAGATTTTCAAATAAAATTTTCAGTTTCCTTTTCGTCCATTTGTGTGTTCTTTAATTTGTACCCTGTTGTGTCGTTTTTATTTAAAACCTTTTGGGCGAAACGTTTGTTATAGTCACTGTTTTTTCTCTTTCGTTCCCCGGGCCAGCCTGA
>JADZMA010001301.1:0-21740 GCA_020796225.1 Arion vulgaris
TTACAAATTATCTGGGGGTCTCTGTGGCGTAGAAGTGGTACCGTCTTGCGTGCCACAGGTACCGATTCGCTTCCTCGGGGAAACATATGGATATTTTCCAGAGATCCCTGATCTCAGTGTGGGAGATCGAGTTTCCTAGACATATCGGAGACGGACGAAAAAACGTAGACCCCGTCCTCGAGTTGAGCATGTAAAAGAATCCTTGGCATTTCAAAATCGAAAAGAGCAGGTTGAAAAGCTGCTGCCCAGGCAAAATTAAATAAAAAAGATTAAAAATAAAATTTCTACAAACATTTCTTCATTTCTTAAATTTCATCGAGATCTTCGCCGGTGCTACGAAGTTACGCACTGCAGCTGAGATTTTCCTGTGAAAGAAGAGATCGGGCACGTGGTTACTCACTGAAGTGCAATGAAGATAGTCTCATCAAATCAATAAATCAAATACAGGAAAGCTGGCAGCTATTTACTCAACCCTAGATTTTAGCTCATGCCGGGCCTAAAATATCGGACTAATGACAAGACTGGAGTAAAAAGAGGACGCCCGAGCTCAACTCATCCTAGTGAAGCACGCTTCACTAAAAGTAGATTTCATGAAGGTAATCACTCCGCCTGTTGCAAGCCAGGTTTCAGCACAGGCCAGACAACTGGCCGGGTATTCCCTGACCTAGATAAGAAGGGGATCTGAATTACAGATGTTTGATAGAACACTGCACGCTTTTTGAAATTTTTACTCATTTGGGTGAGTCTGTGTTATTTATTGGTGAAAATATTTAATCGATATTCCTTATTGTTAAACTTAACTTGTTGCATAATATAATTTCAATTTAGCATTTTGTGTTGATTTTAAAATCAATTCGTCTATATACATCAATACTGGAATGCTGGTCCACGGTTGGTTGGGCCTGATTTCACAATTTCTTACCACCAAGGCCCACTAGTTTATAGTTGGCTCTGCCTGTAGCGCGGATTGCTCCGATCATAACCTAAGGACCGGGTACAAACTCTGCTAATTTGGAAGTAATTTGATCGTCGTGATTTACAAGGAAAAAAAGGACTCCCCTTCCTAAAGCAATAACAAACACTGAACGTAAAAGTGGTGACTAGAAATCAACAACTCGTTTACTGTGCTGATGACAAACTCCTAAAGGATATCACGATTTTTCATTCATTTCAACCATTGGCCTACGCTGATATATCTTCTTTTTTTCTTCTTTGTCCTTCTCTGTTTGTTTGCCGCTAGGCGGCCAAATTTTACTGATGATCGGTTTCCGAGAAAATGCACGCTCGGTCGCTTGATATGGTGTGGTATTGTGGAGTTTTAAGATGTCTGAAACCATCAACCATCTTTTCTTGGTCTGCCTTTCCCTCTTGATGATTCCATTTGTTGTACGCTCTGAAAACTGGTGTATTGTTATTCTGACAATGTCCAAACTATTTGAGTCTCTGTTTTCAATAAATCTAATAGCAGTGGTTCGACTGTTCTTCTAATTTCCTATTTCTTATGGTCTCTTCTTTTTTTACTCCTTCTCAGGCATCTCATTTTCGTAAAAGTAGTAATTTTCTTTTTTGTTCTTTTTTTCAGTGCCATGTTTGGCTCTGGTAGCACAGTGTTGGGATAAAGATTGGGAAAAATATTCTCTTTTAAAAATATTTTTAATATTTTGATATATTTTGAATATTTGATATATTTTGATATATTTTTTATATATTTTGATATATTTTGATATATTTTGATATATCTTAAACAGCGAATATAAATAAAAGTTTTAGTTTAAAGCCCAAGGATTAATTCATTGCACAGGGATTCACTATGACTCGGTCCCTCTCCAGAAATGCCATCCACCTGCCAAAAGTATTGCACAAGCACAAATTCGTAGCTCCATGGTTGCATGACTTTCTTATCCGCGTTATTCTACATTTTGTATATCGTCTGGGTCGTCTGTTGTGTTGGCTGCAATTATTTTGTTTTGGGGGGGATGAGGGAAAAGGAGAGTTTGACTCAGATTGGTGGCATGGTAGGATTGCCCTGCGTTCCAGTCTATGTGCTCTCAATATATATAAATGATAATTTAAAAGAAATTGTCGGTCGAATATCGAGCGTTCGTTAAGACGGAGTTGCGTCTTTGCGTAATAAGAACGTTGAATGGGGTTTAAAACTACAATATCTGCGTCTGTCAAAAGTTCTGTGGTTTTCTCAAGTGAGACGATTACAAGGGCAAAATATCCGAATCAATTCATAGGTGAACGTCATAAATATTCTTCCCAAAGGGTCTCAGGAACTGTAGAAAAAATAGTATTTTAAAACTAATTTTGTTGTCTTATTTACAACGATTTTTATATTTATTTTTCATATGACCCCGTTATATTTATTTTCATATGACCTAAATATATTTATTTATCATATGACCTTTAAAATTTTATTATCATATGTCCCCCCTATATTTATTTATCATATGACCTAGTAATATTTATTTATCATATGACCTAGTAATATTTATTATCATATGACCTAGTAATATTTTTTTATCCTATGACCAGTAATATTTATTTATCATATGTCCTAGCTATATTTATTTATCATATGTCCTAAGTTGGGAAAAAAAATCCTGGGAAAAAGTTTTAAAATGTATGCCTTACAATACGCATATTAAACTCGCATTTTACGCACTGTATTTGAGAACCAAACTTTTAAGGCGAATGTCTTACAAAATCTGTCACAACTTTTTAAATTTTCCACAGAAAAATTTTAAAATTTTAATTTTTAACAAAGGGGCAACTCAAAAAACACCATGAATTGACAAACAGCTCAATTAGCTTCAGCCCGAAAGGTTTTGATGAAAAAACGAAACAAATTTTGGACCATACAAAGTGAATATGGAATTCGGGTCAACTTTGACAATATTAGGCCTATATCAAAATCTCAAGGTGTACAAAAAGCGATTGACGGCAATTTAAATCATCAGGGTAAGGGGGGGTGTTGCTTTCCCCTATATTTTTTCAATATTTAATAACAGGAAAACCCCGGAAACCAGGACAGATAACCCCCGATAACAACTAATTTTAAAAACGAACTTTTCCCAGATGATCAGAGTATTTTTCAACAACAACCCTAAAAAATTCCCAAAACGCATGAAAAATATGACATGAAAATTAACACCCCCAAAAAGAAGTCAAAAAATGTAGGTCACAGGAACTAAATATACAGGAATAATGAAAAAATAAACGCCGAATTAAATATCTCGGGATATTCACCAGATGGAAAGATGGACAGAAAAATGAGACTAGATGCCGAAGGCAAATATGACATACCAACTGTCACCCTATTCATACAAGCATTAACATGGCGGTAAAAGAAAACTGAAAAAACTGCAATTTATTCCAACTTCTTACGTCCCAAACGGCTGACGGACCCGAAAGAAAGATCAATGGAAATGGACAAACAAAAAACGTAAAACCCAAAAGGCGGATAGGTGAAAAGAGAATATCAGAGATCGTTGGTTATACCATGAAAAGTAATGAAAAAAATGTGGTTGGCCCCAAAAGAATGGAACCAAATTTTACTCATCACGTGCCTAAAAATCGACATGGGGGCGCGGGAAAGGGGCCAAGAACACGAGGGAAAGATAACATCTCAGGTCCGCGAAGGCATGGACTAACAACCAAGGGAACACACCTGGCACAAGATGAAACTAACTCTCCCCCCGATTCACGCAAATGTGGGTTAAATAAGATAAATAAAGATTATAAACTTAAAAAAAATGGTTATAGGTTTTTTAAAGGGGATTTGGGGAAAAAAGGCATGGGGCAAAAAGGAATTAAAAAAGGTTTTTTTAGGGGGTACGTTTTTTCGACCGGGTTAAATTTTTTGACCTGGTTAAAGTTTTATTTTTTTTTTTGCCAGGTTTTTTGCCGTGGTTAAAATAAAAAGAAGACCACTACCTAAAGGATGTTAAAACGATTGAGGTAGGTCTGGGGAAACTCCATAGTAAATAAAAAACATCGCATAAATCGGATGTGCTGACCCGTAGGCGCATCTGGCACAACTAGAAACCTCGGTTGATCCCCCAAATTTCGTAGAGTGATTAACAAGTGGTGGATTGGGGAAACTTGAAGAAAAAGATGGGCCCTATAAAACGGCTTTTTTTTTCCTCTATTTTTCAACATGTTTAATCAATCATTCTGTTTTTGGTTTTTTGAATTCCCCTCTATTTTTTAAAACGCAAGTGTCTGATGTTTAAAAAAAAATATGTCGTCGGGTTTTCAGTTATTGATTTTCATATTTAAAATGAACATTCCTGGTGGCTCCGATCTCCGTCCAGCAAATCTAGCAGCGTTCATCGGTCCAACACGCCGTTGATTTTTTAGTTAATCTTTGCATATTGGGGGATGCCGGGTTTTTCGACTGTACCATCATCCGATTAGCTAAGGCGCTCCCATCAGTGGAGGCTCGTTTAAGGGGCCCGTGGGCGGGCCCCAAAAAAAATAAAGTGTAACGTGTATTTATTATTTTATACATTAAAATATATAAACCACATATATTAAACCAAACCCCAAATTTTTTCCGAAAATTTCTGTTTCCCCACCAAAAAAAAAAAAAAAATCACGAGCCTATTGTAATCACCCCCGGACACAGAGGGTTTTCGTTTTAATCCCCCAGTCACTTTCACGTTGGGGAAAAGATTTAACCATTCAACGTGTTCTTACTGGGGGTTAAAATATATATTCGACATTTCATCCCCCAAGGTCTAAAAGCCGGGAAAATTTTAATTTTATATAAAATTTAACTCATCTATCTCAATCTGGTTTGCAACTGTGATTTTTTTTCACAGCCCTGAAACTCCTCTGTTCGGAAAGATTTTTTCAGTCTGGGATTCACATCCTTGAAACTTCTCTGTTCGGAAAGACTCTCTCAATCTGGTATTCACAGCCCTTAAACACTTCTGTTCGGAAAGACTCTCTCAATCTGGTATTCACATCCCTGAAACTCCTCTGTTCGGAAAGACTCTCTCAATCTGGTATTCACAGTCCTGGAAACTCCTCTGTTCGGAAAGACCCCTCTCAATCTAGTATTCACAGTCCTGAAACTCCTCTGTTCGGAAATACTCTCTCAATCTGGTCAATGACTGAGATTCACAGTCCTGAAGCTCCTCTGTTCGGAAATACTCTCTCAATCTGGTATTCACAGTCCTGAAGCTCCTCTATTCGGAAATACTCTCTCAATCTGGTATTCACAGTCCTGAAACTCCTCTGTTCGGAAAGACTCTCTCAATCTGGTCAATGACTGAGATTCAATCGTAAGCCCCTCGATTCGGAAAGACACTCTGAGTGCATTAAGAATGCCATTTCGGACCATTGTATCCGTATAGTTAAAACATAGTTTAAATCTCTATAGTTTTCACATTTGTGTTTGTCTACTTTCTTGAAGAGGGGTAACTTTTGTGTTTCTTTCAATTCATCATGAAGTTTCTTTGTTCTAAATTTTCTTTATTAACATTTGGTATGAATATGAAATTGTGGCATACCCTTTTGTAGGACGTCTCCCTTAACTACAGTAAACGAGTTGTTGATTTTCTAGGCACCACTTATACGTTTACTAATTTGCCATTGCTTTCTAAACACTGGGGTCTATTTTTATCGTTCATGAAAATCAACGGGACAAATTTGTTTCCAAATTTGCCACTGCTTATTTTAACCAGTTACTCTTGGATTGTGATCGAGTTCGCTATCGCTAAACTACAGCAACTGTTTCTATATGCACATTGGAGCCACGTTTGTATGTGTTATTTCTTTAGAACATTTTTTGTAAAGAAGTGTGTTCTTATAAATTACATTACATAGTTTATTATGATAAATACGATAGCACTTTTTATAGATGAACATCAAATGGCAGGATATGATCCCAGACACAGAGGTCCTAAACAGAGCAGCTCTCCCAGAACTATGCAATCTTGATGCAGTCCTAGACACGATGGGCTGGACATGTGGCTGAATTTCGGATTGCAGAACACCCAAGCGTCTCTTTATGGTGAGCTGTATAGCGATAAACGCTCACAGGGGGGTCAGAAAAGCGATTCAAAAACACACTCAAGAACTCATGAAATCCTTTGACTAGATGTAGACAACTGGGAGAATGTTGCTCAGGACAGATCAGCCTGGCGCACACTTCTTCGACACGGTTTTTCGGCCATGCGATGCAGGTAGAACGCACGGATGGAACAAAAACGTCAAAATAGAAAAACAAAACTCCCCACAAGTGCATGTAACCTTGCACATGTACAAGAACATTTCAACCGGCATCGGCTCATAGTCATCTATGACACAAAAGACAAACATAACCACTTACATTCCTTAGATAAAATTGTGTGTCATCATCACCCGTGATATACAGCATCATCATTTCGTAGATACGAAAATGTAAGTAAAGCACTATTTTTATAAACTCATCTGTATATTTTATATGATTATACACAATAGTTGTAAAACTGATATTTTAAACAGTATTTTTTTAAAATATTTAATGAAAATGGAATCATCAAGATAAAGCCCAAGAAAAAGATGGATTAAGGGAGGTACAGACATCCAAAACTCTACATTATCAAAGCAGTCAAGGAACCGAGCGTGCACTATCTCGAAAACTGACCCTGCTCTGCCTAAAGGCAAAAAAAAAGCAGAAATGGACAAACAGAAAACAAACGATTCAACATTTCTACAATACTTACTAGAAAAGCCATAATGCGGGAGATTCGAAGGACTTGACCCATACCTGACCAGGTATCCTTTTAGTATCTGTGTATGCCTTTCAAATATCCAAAAAAAAATCACAAGTGCATCAGCACCATTTATTGTTATCAGCCGTAAAAGAAATTTACTAACCGGCATATTTTAAGTCCCGGTTAAACATTTTAGATCTGTTAGTAATGAACCATGTAGGACAATTAAAACAGTTGATAATTTTCAGTTTTCTAGAAGAATTTGAAGGCTTCCTTGCTGCGGATTGATTATACACTTTAGGGGTGATTAAATAAGGAGATTTGAATATGGTATTTCTGATAATTTAAATTTATTTCAGTAACTTCTTCTTTGAGAAGACCAGTAATATTTCGTTGTGAATCTTCATTGAATTTGCTGGAGTTTGAACTAGTGAACAATTGAAATGTCTCCATTATCTGTCTTGTTGAACTAATCATTATTGAAACATAGACAGGGGTTTCCCAAAAAAGAAAGAACTCTATCCCTATCACAACTAAGACTGTAGTTCCTAAAATAATCACAACTTTTTTCATTAACTGTAGATTGAATTTTTCAAACATTTTCGTACGCTGTCATATCTGCAAGTGTTGAGAGAGTGAGTTTGGTGAAAGATTTTATGTCGTGCGTAGTGATCAGATTTCACACGTTTTGCTGCAGACGACGGAAAACACCGCTCTTAATAATTTACCGCGTCCCAGCGTTTCGTAGCGCTTGGACTGTGGTGACTAGCCCTCGTGTGTACGGGTTCAATTTCCGTGGGCAGGCAAAAAGCCACAGATTCCCAGATTCACGGTGTTCGTGGCACCGAACCGAAGGGTTACGATGTCCATGGCACCGAGCCGAAGAGCTGAAAGCCCGCGCTTCTGGATCGGGAAAAAGTAATTTCCTGTACTACTTTTTCAGCCCAGGGTCCGCGACGGAACACAAGTCAACCATTGTGTTTTTTCGATCGAATCGATGAAACAAAAACAATTGCTTCATATGAAATAATATGTGTCATTCATGCAAAATCCAATACTATGTGGGAACTGTAACATATTCTACAAGACTGGAAATTAAGATTATATGTTATGTAGAAGTATTTTGAACGAAATTTTTCGATATCAAACATTATTTTGGAACTTTTGAAAATTTCGCTTGGGTACTACCCATAAATGGCCATGTGAACTGTACATATTATTTTCTTACTTCATAAATTCATTAATAAAAACATTTTTCTCTTCTATACAACTTTACGTCTGCAACTTGTCAATAACCTACCAGACTTACCATTTATCTGTGCTACGAAGCTGGTTTGCTTGACGTCCACAAATGATGCAGTTTGCTATCTCTCGTAAATTCTTTTCGTCATTTTACTTGTGTCAACGATATCCAGCAATGCTAAATAGAAATTTTAATTTTTTTTATATTTCAAACATTATTTATGCCTAGTTGACTTTGTATCGAGTATCAACCGTAATATTAAATATCCCACACTAGATCTAGCTGTCCATAAAGTAAACTATCTGTCAGCGATAGACGGCAATAATGATTGACCCGATCTTTTATCGTACACTATTCAGATTTACCGGAGAAAACTCATTATTGTATTGTGATTTCAGAATTAAAATAACTAGTGAATCCCCAGTAAACTTTAATTAACTTTCTTAATTATAGGCATTTCATGTTTAAAAGTTGTGCCATTTAATTGCACTTCATTGTTTAGCTTCACGAAGCTTTGTGACAAAAATATGTCTAGTAGCAATTTGTGTTTTAAATTCATTGCAAGATCATCTACATTTTCTTTATGTAAATCCCTTCTGTGACTTTCAATCTTGTTAGTGGTTGAACTAAATGATAATTTATATTTACTCAAATATAGAGAAATGATTTACCAAATAAGTATCCAGCATGTTTGTATGTGAGATGTGCATACATAAGTAAATATATAAAACTCACACTATCCAGTCAAATTTCAGAACAGCACAAACATGTTTATAGATAAATCAAGAGGCCATATGAATACAAAAATTAACCCCGATGCTAGAGTGAATAATTTACCAATATGCTTTTATTATTTTCTAAATTGCTTTGGTTGTGTGGAACATATAATGAGCACTAGATCAACAGTTTCAATAAATAATATCTATTATGATCTCCCATGCAACTGGCTTCAACCTTGCAATAACATTAAATATATTTATTACTTTATTTTAAAAAACTGGAGATAGAGGTTGTGTGAATAATTTACTCAGAAAGTGGGTTAAAGCTTGACCATCATTGCAAGACTACACAATGCATGGGGAAATTAGAAAGGATATTATTCAATGAAATTGTTATACGTAGTAGCAATACATTTTTTAAAACAATCAAGAAAGTTTTGAGACAATAATGAAACACACTGTAAACCATTTACCTGTACTTCAACTATATAGAAATTATGATTTATACAAAGATCTGATTTGCTGTATCATTGTGTTTACTGTACCTTTGATTAATCAATTTTACTCAAAGCTCAGTCCTACACACAAAACTTTCAATGACATAAAATGTGCTTGTTCAATGTATGTTCATATAGAAGACAAGATGCAGTATTTCATCACTAATTATCACATTTAGTTCAACCACTAAATAAAATTAAAAAAGTCACAGAAGAAGTTTTCATATAAAAAGAAAATGTAGATGATCTTGCAATAGTTACATTTGAAATTGCACTATATTTTGTCACAAAGCTTCATTGCAGCTAAGCAATGAGTGCAATTTAAATGGTACAACTTTTAAACATGAAATGCCTATAATTAAGAAAGACAATTAACAGAATACTGATGTGATTCACTAGTTATTTTAATTTGAAATCATGTACAATACACATGAGACTTCTACAAACTTGAATAGTAATGATAAAGACTGGTCCAATCACACATGTCTATCGCTGACTTCCAATGGTCTACTTGACAGCTAGATCTAGTGGGATATTTAATATTACTTGTTGATACTGATACAAAAGTCAACTGAAAGGCATAAATAATGTTTGAAATATAAAAAGAAAATTAAAAATTTCTATTTAGCATTGCTGATATCGTTGACACAAGTAAAAATGACGAAAAGAATTCACGAGAAGATCGCAACCGCAGCGGCTACATGGACGTCAGTACAAACCGGCTTGCAGCACAGATAAATGGTAAGTCTGGTAGGTTATTAGACGAGTTGCAGACGTAAAGTTGCCTCGAAGAGAGAAAATGTTTCTAGTAATGAAAATTTATGAGTAAAGAGAAGTTAATAATGCACTACTGTAAATGCGATGTTTATGGTGAAATCAAGCGAAATTTTCGCGTTCCAAAATAATGGTAGTGACCATCGAAAAATTCGTCTAAATATATTCTACTTAACATATAATCATAGAAATTCTTCAGATTCAGAATATGTTATAGCGCACGTAGAACAATCGGTTTTACTATATGAATGATACATATTTCATATATGAAGCAATTGTTTACACGCTGTTTCATCGATCTGACTTCGAAAAACACTTATGGCTGACTCGGTGGAAATTCTATTTACCGTCAATTACTTACTAAAAGTAGTGCAATTAATAAAGAGGTATCCTCAATGCAAATATGACGCCGTGGACGATACACTGAAGACACGGCGTCATATTTGCATTGAGATATCGCTTTAGGCTCAATAAGTTCCTGTTGTCATGTGGCAGTTTAAAGATTTTCAATTGTTATGTTCCAGAAAAGTTAAAAACAATTTTCAGGCGCTCTTGCTGCTTGATGTGTCCGAAATATTTAATTGTCCTTGATTTTATATTATTTAATAGCCATCTCTTCTTTTGCATCGCTGTTGCAGAACAGAAGCGCTTGTTCTTCCCAAACGGGACAATGGGGGTCTAACGCACATAGGACAACGTCGCCAGGATTAGTGAGCTGGCACCACCGAGATCCTACCCCACCGGTGGACACTGGAAACAGACAACGCCTATCTGTCTATGTGTAGGGGATCGAGGAGAGTCACTGGCATAAGTAGTGATGCAGATGCAGTTACATTGGATGAGATCCACTCGCAACACAGACGAGCAGAATCCCAAAGTGGCTATTAATGCACATCTCTCCCTGCCGATTGGAAAGCTGAATAAATAAATATAAAGGGATGAAGGGCATCCAGAGAAGAGACTGAGCCATACGGGCGAAACTGGAGCCACGAAGGGGACTGAATTGAATTATGTGTCATGACAGTATTGAGGCATAGTAAATGTGAGCACGGTGAGAAACAGATAAACACGGGTGAGCAGGCGCAAAAAGTAGAGCGAACACGCACACGGACAATAATAGGGAGCCAATTGATGACTTGCACGGTGCTGATGATGAGCGACAAAAGGCGGAGCAAACGTAGTGAGAGGCCACCCAATAGTGTAGAAAACTGAAAAGCCCAGCAGAGGTTTTGAACTAGCAAAGTTCTACCAATGGTGATAAACTGTGCACTGTGCACAGTGAGATAGAAATGGAAATATATCGCCCAGTAACAATACATATACAAGTGTCTGGAAAAGGACGGCCCAGTCGGTGGACGAGGGCAGCGCAGAAATGGCGAATGGACACCAAAAGAATCATGAGGTGTGTATGAGTTAAGTCGAAGATGTAGTCTCCATCCAGAGAGTACAATCATGTTTCTCGCAGATAACTACATTGCTGTGTAGTTGATTGGGGACAATCAAAGGCTAGTGGAGCAAACTGTACACAAAATCGACGGCAAGAACCAAGCAGTCCAAAAAAAGACTGCAACTGGGCAGATGACGCTCAACAACCTGGGAGGGAGGTTGTCTACAGCAGCTACCTAAATGAAAATAGCAACCTGCTGCCTTACAGGCTGGGCTAGGGGCGCCTGAGGCGAACCCCATAAAAACCCAATATTTTATCAACCCTAATGGATCTGGCCCATGGCCTATTTGGAATGCCGCAATAATACCTGATGCATGGAATAGAGGAGGTCATCATCAAGATACCCAAAAAGGGCTCCTGCTTGATTGTAATAATTAAGGTGAATAACACTGCTTGTCCCAAGTAAATCTACAAAATCATCAGACAAACGTGGCTGATTGACGCTGTGATAAGAAACTGAGAAAGGAACAAGCAGGATTTCAGAGACTTGAGCCAGGCAGGTCAAACATTTGCTCTTAGAAAAATTATAGAACAATGCACAGAATGGCAAATGCTAAACTCATATCAACTTTGTAGATTTTGGAAAAAGGCTTTTGATAGCATACACCGCGAAAGTCTATATGTATTCAAGATGGTATGAATCCCCACTGTGTTTTATAAATATTATAAAGCTGTTACAAAGAAAGTCGCATGCAGTGTTGAAAACTTCAGAACTAAAGTTTGAAGTAAAAACAGGCGCGACAAGGATGTGGTTAGGTCAGCCCCATTATTCAACATTGACTGTCACAGATTGGGTGATGCAAACAACGGAAGATAAGGTGAAGAGGTATTAGATGACGCTCACATCCACGCTGGAAGACCTAGATTTTTTGCAGATGACATCGCACTCTATCTCATACATAGAGATATCCAGGAAAAAGACCCGTCATTTCCAACTAATATAGTGAGATGGTTGGGCTGAAAATAAATCATGAAGAAAACTGAAGTAATGACTTGAACATAGCAACTTCAGCACCAGTCAAACTAGAAGGTAAAACCCTCCGAGATACAACCGCTTCACATACCTTTGAAGTGTTATTAGCAATGGTTGAGGTGCGGATCCATGACAAAACAGACTGAGTAAAGCACGAAGTGTATCTACACCCTTCAGACCGCCTGGAAATCTGCCCAATACAGCATCAGAACCAAGACTTTAGTATCTATAGCCAAAAGGTCAATGCTGTAATGATCGAATGCTGAGTGAATGACAGAACAGGATATGTCCAGACTCTCCGCCTTTCATACAACTTGTTCATGAAAATTTACAGTGTACTACGACCACATCTCGAATCAAGAATTGCTTGCACGATGTCAACAAGAGAATATGGGCACCACTATCCGAAGACGACGCTGGAGATGACGGATATGTGGGATGCGCATGGAGACTGGCTCCGACACGGCAACCGCAATTGAGACACCCTAGAGGTAGGCGAGGTGGAAGACCCAAGACGACCTGGAGGAGAACGATAGAGCAAGAGCTGAAGGAAAGGAATCAGAAGGAAACACAATACAGAGGAAGGCTGGGTGAAATAGGAAGAATGGTGTGTAATGTTTGTTGTTGCTCCTAAACGCCAGGGGCGTAACAGGCTAAAGAGAGAGAGAGAGGAATGGACTGCAGCAAGAAGTTGTTTAATGTATTTCCACAACCATATTTAACTGGAAAGAGTATTGTTCATGGTCACGATTCATTCATATAGAAACGAAACAGATTGTCAATAGAGGAATGAGGTACTTTTAAAAATTATTGATGACAAAATGTCACCAAACATCGAAAAATTAGTTTCATCACATCTAGTTCAGCTCCAATAAATACATTATAACATAAATTGTGTCAATGATACTGTGAACAATACAGTAATATTGGTATTAATCTTCTAATAAAGTACTGAAAATTTGTCCTTGTTTTCACCTATAGTATGTACAATATAGTTTACCCAAGGATTTGCAGCGAATTATTCACTAAAAAAGGGGCGTTTATTCAAAAAGAGTTGGGAACCTATGGTCTACAGTTTTAGTTGTATAGGGTTAGAGATTCAATTTTGCCGTGAAGCCGACAAATGTTCAGTTATCGATTAGTTCAACGAGACAGATACTGAGCATTTTCAATTGTCTACTAGTTCAGCAAACCCATATCTAATAAAGATTCAACGAAATGTTACTGGTCTTAAAGAAGAAGAAGTTACTAAAAACAATTTAGAATTATCAGAGAATACCATATTCAAATCTCCTACAATCACCTATAGTGGCAATCAACTCTGCCAATGCTAAAGTTAAAAGCCCAGATGAAAAAGGAGGAGGACTGTGCGTGGTCAGCCACCTCATCACAAGAAATTAAGAGCCACATAAAACTGTAAGAAAGGACGCCATACCGGTAAACCGACCAGCCAGGTAGCTGTGCGGTGCACCTAGTGCATCAATGATTGCTGCTGAGCGAAAGCTGCTTATGGAAGTCAGCAACCTGACCTGTACTATTTACTTGGCCTAAAAACACACTAAAAATTGGATTTTGAATGTGAGAACGATGGCCACGGCTACAAAATCAGCCCAAATTGCAGAAGAAATGAAGAGATACGAGCTGGACATAATGGGGTTAAGTGAGGTGAGATGGCTCCATCAGATAGAAGAGAAGCTAGTTGATTAACTTTTCATACACTAGGAAGAGTAAAGATGGCAAGTGCATTTGAAGGAGTGGGTATAATAATGATACTCTAGAGTAGTAAAGTGCATGTTAGAATGGGAACCCATCTCTATTTGGATAATTATAGCCCGCTTCAGTACCAGGCATGCTGATGACAATAGTGTGTTTATGCACCAACAAATGAGGCTGACGATGATAAGAAAGACATATTTTATGAGCAACTACAAGATCAAATTAACAAGACCCAAAACATGACCGTTAGTAATGGGGACTTAATGCCAAGGCTGAAGTGATAATGTAGGGTAGAGAGAGAGTTTATGCAGGAAAACAAGGAATAAACACCATGAATGAGAATGGAGAAAGACTGGCGGAGTTATGTATGCTGTCAAATTTAGTAATTGGAGGTACCATTCTTGTACATATGAAATTCATAAACTTACTTGGCGCTCATCAGATGGAGTGACCATAATCAGATTGACCATATGTGCATAAATACACAATTTAGAACATCATTGCTGGGATGTCCGTGCATACAGAGGGGCAGATGAAAGTGACTGCAGCATAGGTAAATTGAAACTGAAATTGAAAATTACCATACTAAAAAGAACAACTGAATAGACACAAGACTACAAAATAACAGATAAAAGAGAAATATCAGCTCGAACTTAAGAATAGGTTAGAGTTACTAATGGTGAAATGAAACAGAACATTGAAGACAAATGGACCAAGATAAAGGACAAACTATTAAAAGTATAATTAGTAGTAGATTAAAGACGAAAGAGGTGAAAACCTGGGATGTTAAGCGATGACACCTGGTGTGTATTCAAGAAAGAAGAAAGACAAAACCAGCAATATTTAAATACAAGGATGCAACAGATGAAATCCAAGCTAAAGAGGAATATAGACTAAAAGACAAGGAAGTGAAAAGAGCTGCTAGAAGAGATAAAAGAGCATATGTCAATCGACTGGTCGAAGAAGGGGAAAAGGCAGCTAAGACTGGAAACAGTAAATGCTATACAACACACTAAAACAACTTACTGGAACATTTGTTTTGGGCATGGCCCAATCAAGAGTAAAGATGGGTAGTGTTCTAAATATCAGATACCGAGCAGAAGAAAGATGGCAGAAACATTTTGGAAGAAATATTAAATAGACCTAATTCACCAGTACTACTGCTTGACGAAGAGGCAGAAACAGCTCCCTACCAATTAACGAAGAAATGATAAGTGTAGCTGAGGTCAAGGAGGCAATCAATTCCTTTGATAAACAATAAGGCAAAGGGGTGATGATAACATTACTGCAGAAATGCTCAAAGCGGCTAGATGATACAACTACAAATAGAGCAAGAACTATTAATAAAGTATAGGAAGAAGAATTGTCCAGATCAATGGAAGAAGGGAATAATTGTTAAGATCCCTAAAAAAGGTGATCTCAAAAGATTGCACCAACTGAGAGGGATCACCCTATTATCAGTAATACCAAGACCTTTCTGCAAAAATCATTCTATTGAATGAAGGAGCAGGATTCAACCTGAGAGAAGAACAACGCTCGTTTTGAAATCTGGGAGAAGCTGCTTAGACCAATAATTACCCTACGAATAATTTTAGTAAGAACATATTGAGAAGCAACAACCACTCAGCATTAAATTTCATCGATTTCAAAAGCTTTGATGGTCTATACAGAATCTCTCTGTGAATATTCTAGATGCTGTGAATACTGACAAAAAATAAACATTTTTAAAGAGCTCTATGATGGTTCATAGTGTGCAGTTCACTGATGGAAAGGATACATGACTGGTTTATGGTTGAAACCGGAGTAAAGCAAGGCTGTATTCTATCTCTGCTGTTTGAGTGGCTATTGACTGGGTGATGCGAAATGTTGCAGGGGCGAATTGTACCGATTGCAGAAAGAAATAACTAGAAGATTTGGATTTTGCAGATATTGCCTGTTAAGTAGAAACAATCAGCGATATGCAAAGAAAATATAAAATTTGTCACCACAGCATCATGCTGACTGCATGATGTTTGCGAAAATTGCAATATGTAATAAGATAATTTATGGCAATGGATCACACTGGAACTTAAAATGATAAAAATAACAGAGCAGTTCACTCATTTGGCAGCAATTTTGACAAACAGAAATGTTAAAAGAAATTATGAGATAATGAATTGGCACGCAACATCAGCTTTAAAAGTTCAATAAAATATGAACTGCAAGTTATATATTAAACTAAATTACGAATTTTCAACTAAATGTTGCATCAACCAACATATGCCAGTGAGAGTTAGGAAAATGACTAAAGATATAAAAGCATTTTTGAATGCATTTGAAAATAGATGTTCATGAAAAATAATGAATATAAAATGGAAATTCAATTAGAGAAGTGTGATACAATCAGAGACATATCTGGTCAACCACTTAGTGACACTGCTATAAAAAAGAAAGATGGAGATATACAGGCAACACCTGAGGAGAAATGATCAACGAATATCAAAGCAGGCATTAGCGGGACAAAGGGTTCAAGAAATAGAGGTCAATCAAGGGAGGTCTCTGAAGGAACTAATGAGATAGGCAGGAATATCGGTCCTTGTTCCACGGAGGAGACGTTTAGAGTTGTCCAGGATAGAACGATATGAATGTTTGCATGTCTCTATGGGTATAACGGCACGAGAGGTTCCACATGGGGAGCAAACACCAGAATTTTCAAGGCACTGTACTCTGGTAGAGTGCGACTGATCCGGGAGACTGGTATGGCAGCGTGGAGCAATGCATCTAATAAGTAATGGTAAAGTGAGTAATAGTCAGAACTGGCCTACGCATCACTGGAGCCATAGTCTACAACAAGGCGATGAAGACAACGCCACATCCAACCAATGACTGACCGAAGGGACAAAAAGTAGATACTGCATGGAAAAACTCAAACGGCCTGGAATCTCATCCAATGCATGAAAAAGAATGTGTATAATTCGGGAAAGGGAGAATACAGAGATTCAACTGTTAGGAATCTCTAAGGCACTGACCATAGACCATCCAGTCCTTTCCAAATGCACAGCCAAACCAATCCCGCAATCGACAAGTGTCCGCCATGGAAAACAAAATGCCAGAACTAAGGGAACTGAAATCCCCAGGCATACTGGAACAAAAGGGACCAAACAAACCTCGACAGAAAACTGCAGCAGAAGAGCACATATAGAATCAGAGTACCCTGAAAATGTGAACGCATCGTCTACACGGACGGATCGGCAACAACGCAATAAAAGCGATGGCGGAGGAGGAATAGTGCCAAAATCTCAAAGAAAGTCACGGTCGCGAAAGCGATCGCCACAGTCAAATACTCCGAATAATCTAGCGAGCAGAGGCAGAGGCAATCAAGAGGCGGCCGAACTCCATGGTATAGTAGGTAGGTGGAGTAACACTACACGCAACAAGTGTCGGGAGGTCGCACCGATGCTCATCGGTCACGGCACTAAAAATGCGTGGCAAAACTGAGATGAATGAGCCCAAAGCGCCTCGCTGAACTAACGAGTTCACTCAACGCACCGTCACCCAGTGGATACCGTCACACTGCGAACATTAGAAACGAAGTGGCTATAAGTCAGCTTAAAGAGGGTGAAGGATTACCTTCAGACTGATCTTTGAGATCAGTTATGAGGAAGTCAAAACAAACTTATCGGTCTGCACTATAGCAAATGTGGGCGCACACCCCTGAGGCATACAGGACAGTGACGCATACTATGGTCTCTCACAGTGAACAAGTCAGCATTTCGCCTTCTCCGTACCGGCCAAAACAAGCTCAGAGCCCACATAATCCATAATTTAAATTGGCACACAACTAGCTTGTAGCTCTGCACAGGGCAGACATGACGGCAGAACATGTCTTGCAAGACTGTCAACGGGCATAAGGAACAGTCATAGCCATAACACACAGAGCTTCATGAAAAAGCTGTACGGAGGAACGAGTCCCTAAAAACAACAGTGCAAATTCATGATAAAAGTTGGTCCATCAGTCTAGGCTGGAACGCAAAGGAAAAAAAGGGAAGGTACGAGAGGAATTATTCATAAAGTGTATAATCAATCCGCAGCAAGGAAGTCAAATTCTTTTGAGAAAATTGGAAAATTATCAACTGTTTTAATTGTCCTACATTGTTCATTACTATCAGAGCTAAAATGTTTAACTGGGACTCAAAATGTGCCCCGTTAAGAATGTGCTTTTATTGAGTGATATCAATAATGCAAGTGCTGATGCACTTAGATTTTTGTTGGATATTTGATGGTGGCAGAACACAGATATCAAAGAGGATACCTGGCTGTGGTCAAGTCTTTCTGGGACCCCAGCACATTATGGCTATCCTAGTAAGTATACTGTATTGATATGAAATGTGTAATGGATCGCTGACGTAGGATAGTTTGGAGTTACCCATTGTACTAGTCGAGCTGGATGTCTGGAGAGGCAGAGTGAGAGGTGTGTTTAATCAGCGAGCCACGGAACCACTGCATACTTCATCTGTTGGGAAGACTACACATATGGGTCTGCCCGGGAGTGCAATGACGTCAGTTTAGTAAATCCACAATGAATGTCTAATCGTTCTTCTTTTTCTCATGTCCATCTCAGCTTTTTGCTGCAGTTAGGTGCAGTAGATTTAACTGATGATCGGTTTTCGAGATAGCAGTACTCGGTTCTTTGACATGCTTTGATATTGTAGAGTTTTAGGATGTCTGTACCATCAATCCATTTTTGGTCTGACCTTCCTCTGATGACTCATTTCTAAATTAAAAAAAATACTGTTTAAAATATCAGTTTTACACTATCGGTTTATAACTCATGTTATACCGATGAATTTATAAAAATAGTGCTTTTTACTTACACTTTTTATCTATGAAATATGCTTAACTTTACACTGTAACTATGGAAATAGTGCTTTACTCTACACTTTCGTATCTATAAAATAGTGTTTTGAACCCTTCACTTTCGTAACTATGAAATAGTGCTTTACTCTACACTGTAACTATGAAAATAGTAAGCTTTACTTACACTTCGCATTTTTAAATAGTGCTTTCCTCTGCAATTTCTGCATCTAGTGAAATAGTGCTTTACTCTGCTACTTCGCATGATGTAATAGTGCTTTACCTACACTTCCGTATCTATGAAATGATGATGCTCTCGTCCATCACGTGATGATTTAATTTCACGCACCTTCAATTCAAGGAATATAGTTGCGTTATGTTTGTCTGTGTGTGTGTAGATCAGTGGAGCCCGAAACATACGGGCTTGAAATGTTCTTGTACAGTGTGGGCAAGGTATACTTGCACTGAAGGGTGCTCATCGCCTTCCACTTGACGTTGTTTGTTCCATCCGTGCTGTTCTACCTGCCTCGCAGGTCGAGGAACCATGTCGAAAAAGTGTGCGCCAGGCTGATCTGTCTTACAACATCCCAGTTGTCGACATCTATGCCAAAGGATTTCATCGAGTTCTGAGTGTGTCTGAATCGCTTTTTCTGACCACACGGCGAGCGTTTTTATCGCTATGCAGCCACCATACAAGAGACGTTTGGGTGTTCTACAATCCAAATTGAGCCCTATGTCCTGCCCATCGTATCTACGATCAGCATCAAGATTGTATAGATGCTGGGGAGAGCAGACCTTTATAGGACCCTCTGTGTCTGATCATATATTTACGTTCACTTCATAAAATAGTGCTAATTTGAAATAGTGAAATTCTTTCTCAAAGAATTGAAGGCTTCCCTGCTGCGGATTGATTATACACTTTGATGGTGATTAAATAAGGAGATTTTGAATATGATATTCGATAATTCTAAATTTATTTAGAGTAACTTTCTTGAGAAGACCAGTGCAATACTTCGTTGTGAATTCACAATATGCTGGAGTTTGAACTAGTGAACAATTGAAAATACTCCAGTATCTGTCTCGTTGAACTAATCGATAACTGAACATTGGTCGGCTTCACGGCAAGATGTAAGATCTCTAACCCTATCACAACTAAAACTGCATCATAGGCTCAACCTTTTGAATGAGCACCCCTTTTAGGTGAATAATTCGCTACCAGCCCTAATTTGGGTAAACTATAATACAACTATAAAATTGAAAAACAAGGACAAATTTTTTCAGTTACTTATTAGAAGTTAATAACAAATATTACTGGGTATTGCTCACAGTATCATTGACACAATTTATGTTATAATGTATTTTATTGGAGCTGAACTAGATGTGATGAAACTACTTTTGATGTTTGGTGACATTTGGTTAACAATAATTTTAAAACGCCTCATTCTATTGACAATCTGTTTCTTTGCCTTTATGTGAATAGTCTGATTATTCATGACAAATCCTATCAGTTAAATATGGTGACAAATGCAATAAACAACTTTTACTGAAACCCACTGTATTGTGATGTTGGGGAAAACATGAATTTAACTTTGTAGAGCTTGCAGTGTGAGGGCATCCACTGGATTGCCCATCATCATCATCATCAGGTGCCGTCTCCACATCGAAGCGCCGCTGCAATGAATCCCAGTATCCTTCTGTCTTTGGTGTTGCACACTGCCAGACTGTCCATTTCTTAAAGTTTCTCCCACTTATCTCTCTTCGGTCTTCTGCTCTTCCCCCAACTTTCCCTTTTAGCAAATATTTTATCATGGTGTCATGTCTTTTTATGTGCCCAAATACTTTACTTGTCTGAATTTTATTTCTCTTAATAATGGTTTCTTCATGCCTAGTTTTCCTAAAACTTATTTATTTGTCTGTTTCTCTGTCCATGAAATCCTGCCTATTCTTCTCTGTGGTTATCCACATCTCAAATGCATCAATTTGGCTCCTAACCGCTTGTTCATTGTCCATGTTTTATAATACATTAATATAGACATATAAGATTTGATACCGCTTAGCCTGTTTTGTATTTGTTTGATGTCAGCAACTTTCATACTATTGAAATTATCCTTAGCCATTCCTATTCTCTTTTTAATTTCTGTTATACATCTGCTATCATCTGTTATCATCTGACCGAGATATGGGCAGCTACTTGATGTAGTAATTTCATGTATTTTTATATTCATTTGGGAGTTCTCTTCATTTCCTTGGTTGATCACCATAGTTTTTGGTTTTCTGCATGTTATTGTCTAATCCATATTCCTTGCTAGTTCTGGTCTAATTCATTCACTAGTTCTTGTAGATCTTGTTCATTTTCTGCCACCAACACTGTGTCATCTGCATATCTTAAGTTGTTTATTTTTTCCATTGATCTTGAGTCCTGCATTCTCTATTAGTTTGGAAGATTTTCTCTGTGTAGATGCAAATAAGCTTGGTGACAGAATGCATCCTTGTCTCACCTCTCTTTATGTCTATGTATGGAGAGTAGCTATTTTCATATTTTATTATTGCTGTCTGTTCCTGTAGGTGCCATTTAATAGTCTGATATCATCCCCTATCTAGGCCTGATTTCTTGTAGACATAGGATTAGCTTTTCTATGTTGGACTCTAGTCAAAAGCTTTGCTATAATCAATGAAACACAAGTAGATACTTTTGCACTTCTGAGAGCATTTAAAATAGCGAGTAGTTCCATAAGCAAGTATTGCCTCTTGTTCCTCTGTTCTTTCTAAAGCCAAACTGTTCTTCTCCTACTTCTATGTCTATCTTGTTTTAATTCTTTCACAGGATC